>JADRCD010191949.1:0-29916 GCA_019843815.1 Montemys delectorum
CTTCCTGTCTGGCCCCTACAGGAGGCATCCCACTTCCTGTCTGGCCCCTACAGGAGGCATCCCACTTCCTGTCTGGCCCCTACAGGAGGCATCCCACTTCCTGTCTGGCCCCTACAGGAGGCATCCCACTTCCTGTCTGGCCCTACAGGAGGCATCCCACTTCCTGTCTGGCCCTACAGGAGACATCCCACTTCCTGTCTGGCCCCACAGGAGACATCCCACTTCCTGTCTGGCCCCACAGGAGGCATCCTTAGTTTTGGTTACATCAAGGTCTCTACCCTCTCTGTGTTGTTTGTAGTCGCTGCACCAAGCTGTCCACGGGTTAATTTGTGTCTGTTTTTTGTTTTGTTGTCTGAAGGACTGTTGTTCTATGTTTCATATTAAAAAGAAAAAATGGGCTAAAACTTTATCTGCTGGCTATCCATCTCTTGACTCAGTCTCAGTGTGCACAGCAGAGGTGGATTTAAGTTGCCCTGCACCCTTAGGCAGGAGTCAAACACAGCAGGAGAGGCCCTGCTGAGAAGCTGTTTTTAGGAAGGGGTCAGCAGCTTAAGTTCTAAGGTAAATAAGCTAATAGTTGTTTTTTTCCTAGAAAAATCTCTGGAGTTGTGATTATTGGGCTCAATAAATGACAAAGTGCTTTTTCTCTTAAAATTATAGCTAGAAAAGTTAAAAATTCTTTGATTGGTCTATATTTATAAGATTTGTATAGCTGCTTCATTTGGTTTTTGACTAGTCTTAAAAGTATAAATATGCTGTGCATGTTTTGGTTATAAATTATTGGCTTATAAGTTATTGGGTATGGTGAAAAGTTGTAACATTAGTAACAGAAAATTAACTTAAACTCAGGGTTGGAGTCATTTTTAACACCACGTGACATAAACCAGTCCAGGAAACCAGGCCTCTAAGGATACTTCTAAATTGGGATAATATTTTATGTAATTCTTATCCTAGAAACTAGACTTATAAGAGATAAGATTTAAAACAATGTCTCTTTAATGAAACATTAAAAGTTGCACTATCATGCATTCATATGTAAAAATTGGCAGCCAAACTTTGTAACATGACAGTAGTGTTTTTGGTATTGATTTTAAAGAGAATAGATTGTTTAAAATTGGGTTTTGTTTTCCAAAAGTTATGGTTATGGCTTAAATTTACAAAAGAAACTTAAAACATATGGTTAAAATTGCCAGTGTTTCACTGGCTGCAGTTTACAGTTTGATCGCAAGCTCAAGATTCTTAACTCACCCGTATTTTGTAATTAGGATGATTGCAAGAATAATAATAGTTAAAAATAACTGTGGCCAGTATGGGCCCAACGCCTCTATTACATAAGCTTTATTGGATACAGTGGTAAAAGCAAAATCTAACCCCCCCCCAAGGTTAAAAAGGAAAATTAAATAAAAACAGTGAAAATTAAATAAAAACAGCTAGCAAAAGTTTCAGAGACCCTCAAAAAGGGGTTCCTTTTGTTACACAAATTGTCTTATGAGAATGCTAATACAGCTCTCTGCAGCTATCCTGCCATACAAAGCAAAGATAGACTTATCTGAATATATTCGTCTTTGTGCAGAAATTAGACCCTCATACAATCAGAGTCTAGCTGTGTTTGCTGCCTTGCAGGGGACTACAGTATGTACAAGCAATGCTTTCACAGCACCGAATGTTTTAAGTATAAATCATCATAAGAAAGACTGTACAAAAAATTAGAGACATAGACAGACAGTACAATTGCTCCCCTGGAATCTGTCCTCACTGCAAGAGGTGTAATCTCGGGCCCAAAATTCAGGCAGTATACTCAGATTAAAAAATATTTGCATTTGAGGTAATACAAAGAGCAGAGAGGCCTCAGTGAGGTTTGTGCGGCATTTCTTTTGTTTTGCAAACCCTGCCTAGGGACATTTTTGTGGCCTCACCTCTCCTTGCCTATAGAGAATTATGTTTAAGACAAAACAATATTATTTCAGATCTATCCAGGTGGTGTTCAAAATAAAGTTTAAATTGAAGATTTATGAAAGGTCAATGAGGCTATAGAACTTATAGAGGCATTACAATCTGGCCTGCCATCTTCACATAGAATTATTGTGTATTTGAAAGGTTGTTTTTACCTCCTGGTAATTTTAAAGAGTTTGCTTCTAGTCAGTTTGTAATCATGAGAAAGTTTTACCTTTAAAAATGGCTGATAGCCTTACATTATATAAAAAATTTTTGTCTCTGCTTCAGTACAAGAAAATAGGACTTTGAATTTTTCAATATACTTTGTTTATTATCTAATCCCTCTAAAAAGAAATTTTACTACCTTTGCTCTTACACCATGAACTTTAAAAATGAGTATTTGTTGCTCTAGAAAGGTTTAAGAGGCAATAATTTTTTCAATATTTGGGCCTCGGTTATATCCTAGAAAAAATGTGGTATAAAAAATTCAAGAAAAAGATGATTTGATTAATTCAAATTATTTTCAGAAGCTCCAGAAAATGTTAACTGGCTAAAGCCTTACCTTAGGACCGCCACAGGATTTAAACCTTTGTTGGATGTTGTCAAAGGGGATACAAAGTAACTGCTGAGAGACATAGAGCTTTTGCAGAAAGTAAATGAAGCTTCTCTAATCAATTGTTATCAATTATAGTCAGTTGCAATCGAATATTTAGTTATTATTACTCAATGTGCCCACAACAATTCTTTGACAAAAGAGCACATTAATATAGATTCATCTTTTCCAAAGTAAAATTTTAACATCCTATTATGAAGTTGTTGTGTTGTTAATAAATAATTATACGATAAAATCCTGAAAGTGTTTTGGAAAAAATGTCTTAAAAATCTGATGAGGCAGTCTTGAGCAGACCTTGGGCACAAGCTATGCAGCCAGTCCCACAAGAGCCAGAGGAAGCTCCACTCCCAGGCACTCTGACATGCTCAAGATCAGAGGTGAGGAGGAACTAACACCTGTCCCAAAACTGGGAGTAACTGGGACCAGCAGGACTCAGGCACACAGGAATTCCACCAGCCCAGTGGCTCAGGTTCCTTCCGATCTGTCTGGGCTGATGCCCTAAGCAGACCTTGGGCACAAACTCTGCAGCCAGTCCCAAAACACCTAGAGGATGCTGTTGCACTCCCAGGTGCTCTAACAAGCCCAGGATCACAGGGTCACAGAATCACAGTATCAGAGAGACAGCTTGGCTCTAAGGAGTTCTGACACAACCAGGATTATAGGAAGGACAAGCTCCAGTCAGTTTTAGCAAGGGCAGGTAACACTAGAGATAATCAAATGGCAGGGGGCAAGCATAAGAAAATAAACAATACAAACCAAGGTTAGTTGGCATCTGGCATCATCAGAACCCAATTCTCCCACGATAGCAAGTCCTAGACACACCATTACACCGGAAAAGCAAGATTCAGATCTAAAAATCACTTCTCATGATGATGATACAGGACCTACTTCAGCATAAATAATTGAACTACATGCTGTAGTTACTTTTTAAAGTACTAAAATCAATCTTTTATTTTGTATACTAATAGCCTATATCACGGCTTATAATTGCTTGAAATTATTCCTTTTTTTTTAGACACTATTAATTCTCAAATTTTACAATTGTTTATGCATATACAACTTAAGTTAAGAGGAAGTACTGTTCCTTTAAAGGACTATCTTTGAATATTTAAGAACTCATCCTAGACTGCCTGGACAAAAGCACTTAAGGCAATGCCACTACAGATTTGTATCCCAGGCAGATACAAAACAATTGGCCACATAATCTCATTCTTTACATCATCAAAATACTAATGGCTTGAGATGATAAATTGGTATTTTTAGAGAATATTTCTGATTTTAAAAAATAAAAATAAAATATGCACATGTGACCTTTTCATGCTTTCTAGTTGTAATTGCCTTAACAGGAAAAGCAACTAAAACTGTAATTGGTCATTGCCTGAATTATTTCTATGCTTGGTGTTCCTAATCAGATTAAAATAGATAATGGAACTTGATGTGTTAGAATGGCAGATCGAGTCAGAACATAGCACATACTAGGCCCAAGCAGTTCCACATGTAAGGGATTTAATTGAGAGGAAGAGAGGGAGCAGTAGCAGGAAGAGAGGAGGGAGAGAGAGAGAGAGATGGAGGAATGTTCCATATATATATATATATATATATATATATATATATATATATATATATATGGGTTCTGATGTAGTGGCTGCAGGTAAAGGTAGGAGGTGTGCCCAATGGATTCTGGGAATATGGCAGCTGTTGCCCTGGCAACAGGTCTGTGAGACCAGTCTATGTGTCACGAGTAGGAACCGAGGGGCTTAACCCCCACTGGGAAGGAGGGTGACAGAGCTCCTTCATTCAGGCACTTGAATACTGGATTCCACCGAGAGAAATTACTTCATGAGTGGTAAGAGAGGACTCAACACACTGTTTAGGGTTTGAATGCTTTATGTCAGTGTCCAATACAACTACACACAGTATACAATGTTATCAGAGCAAAGAGGATAAAGGCTAAGGCAATAAAATAGCTAAACATTTCACTTTACTACATATTACAATTTCACTTTTCTGCCTATTGGAGTAAATACGACCTGACAGTGTCCCTTGAAGCAGGCTCAGCTATCTCTGATACAGGGCGTGGCGTTCCCGAAGTGAAAGTAGTTTAGCTATCTCTCAGCTGGTGTGGAGCAGGCTGTCAGCTATCTCTCAGCTGGAAGGTGGTGTTCTCAGGCATCGAGCAGGCTGTGCTGTCAGTGAGGGGTTCTAGAGACTTAGATTTTGACCACATAGTCTGAGCTTGACCTCGGAGATTCTGGTGGTCTCGGATGGTTTCTGGTTGTTGTGGCAGAGTTTTGAGAGTTCAGGAGGTTCACATCGGCAGCCATTGCTACTGAGGTGGAGATGACAATTCACCTCCATGCTGTCTGTTTAAAGCTATTTTTGACGTCACTCTGAAGCAGGGTTCAGATAACCACTCACGTCTGGTTGGTTATCTATTCAAGTTGTTTACTTTTCTTATGGAAAATTTTCTGCCCAAGTATATACTTCTAATATTTCTAATTTTAGCAAAACATCTATATATTATTCTAGATAACTAATACATCATAACAGCTCATTGCAAACAACTTATCTCAAAACAACTTCCAAACATTTCCTATTACAAGGTGGAATGGGTCTTGCTAAAGACCTGCTCCTTACACCATGCATTGCCACAGGCTTTGGATGCTAACAGAAGTGGCTATTACAGTCAAGCATTTGAGATGTTTTGTCAACAATTTAATGTTATCCATATTATCAAGATTCCTTATAACTCTCAAAGACAAGGAACTGTTGAATATGCACATCATTGCACTCTGAAAAATTGGCTTGTAAAAACAAAAGGAGGGAAAGGAGGGGAATTATACTCTCCAAAGTCACCAAAAGCATATCTTGCTTTTGTCTTATTTGTTTTAAATTTTTTGCAAACTGATGCTAAAAGTCAGTCTGCCACAAATCGCCACTGGCATCCACACACTTTCAGTTCATATGCCATGGTTAAATGGCCCACTAACTAACAGGTGGAATGGTCCAGATCCCATTTTAATATGGGGGAGAGGTTCTGTTTGTGTTTTCTCACAAAAAGAAGACTTTTTGTGATGGCTGCCTGAAAGGTTGGTTTGTCAAATGGATACAGATTCTGAGCCTTCTAGTAAGTATGATTCCAATCAAAATGATGGCTAAAAATCTTTATTAGCCAGTAAAGTTAACATGGAGCATAGCCTCCACTATTTTCCTGAGAGTTAACAGATCTTTTGTTGATTCCCAAAGCCCCTTCTCCCACACCGAGAGGCCAGACTTTGAGTCTTATCGTTGCTAATTTGCAACTGAATTGAGTGCTTGAGACATTCTCACAGATAATGTTAATCTTGTTGCTTTTAAACTTTTGACTTTGTATTTCAATCAGGTCTGTTACCAACATTCAGGCTTGACTTCAGGAAAGCTCAGATGTGGCAGGTATTCATCGTGATTCCTTATCATAGGCTTGATTTGGCTGATAGAGGGCTTGCTGAACCTGAAGTTGACAATTCTCCTTTAGGAGCTGCATAGGATTCAGATCTGTGCATACTGGTTCTAGATAAAATGAATCCAGTATGGGCACCAGCGTGGGCTGCGAGGCTAAGTACCACAAGGGAAGGTCCCATACAGGCTGTCTCTGGATACTCCGAGAGACAACCCTGGTTTGCAAGGAGGTTGGTATCCATTATTTAACCTTATCCTAAGGGTTTTCTAAGTCTCTGCCTCCTCTCCCCAAAAGATACCAAGAGCCATGACTGTGGGATGTAATAGTAATCTGACCTATGGAGGAATCAGGTCAATGCTCCCCCTGCTGGTCAATGCCCATTCATCCAAGGATGAGGCAACTATATGATCACCTCGGTTCCTTAAGGCCTCTATTAAAATAATAAAAAGGGAGGAATTGTGCTCTTCTCCTAGCCTGGTGCAGGCTGATGTAGACCTTGCTCTGCCACAGCTAGCCCACCTAGTCCTGCCGCTTCTGAACTTTCCTACAGGGATCCACCACCTGTTCCATTACTGAGTCTGCCTGCCAGTCAAGTTCCTGACTAGCAACAAGATGCTAATGAGGCAACGAGATCCCAGCATTGAGGGAGATGGGTCCCTTCCCTTTATATACTCAGACTCCTAAGTAAACATTGGACCTTGATCAGAAATTTTGTCCTCATCTCCTTATTTCTCTCACACCATCACTTCCCCCCAATTCAAAACCCCAGCTTTCCTCTCAGGGACCCGGTTTGCATAGCTGTGGGCAGCTACAAAAAACGAGAACTTCAGGTGGCAGGTAGGACTAGAACCCTCACCCTAGAGCAGGCACAGAAGGATGAAGAAGTTTTGAAAATCCACTGTAGTCTCCACAAATACCTAACCTCTAAGAATAAGAAGAGTATAGTCTCATGACAAGACCTATATAGGAACAAGAGAAATATGTCATTAGTCCCTGCAAAAATTCATACATGGTGGTGTGCTCCTTTGAGGAGGCAAAAGACAAAATCCCCAGATTTCACTGGATAACTAGTATAGCCAATCAATGAACCCCAGATACATTGAGAGACCCAGTCTCAATTACAAGGAGGAGGGCAATTGAGGAAGATGCCAGCATCAATTTTTGATCTCCACAATTATGCACATGTGCACATATGAGCATACACAGAGATTCATGCACATTCCATGCCAGCTTTTCCCTCTTGTCCACACCTGAATTTTTGTCTCTCTAGGATACCAAGAGGACTTCCCTTAGAACTCACTATGCCTTCTTATCTCCTGACCTTGTGGGTCTTCTCTTCTCAAAGCCCTGAAGGTCTCATTGGGCTTTCTTCTTCCTCAGCCAGTACTCTCTCTCTCTCTCCTCTTCCAGTCCTTCCTTGTCTTGGCATTGCCCTTGAGCAGTATGAACAGGGAGACTTGTCCACAGAGAAGCTTTCCTGGTTGGTACTGACTTGTTGATTAAAACTAGGAAATTAAATGTAGCTGGCAGATCTTTAAGTGGTCAAATCGGTTAACAGTGGGAATTTCAAAACACAGCTTCCACGTGCTCCTTTCTATGAAGTTACATGATGACTTGAAGGTGGGTTGGAGCCTAGTGAGAGGTGACAGAAGCGTCATTAGGCTGGAGCCAGTGTAAGGGTCTTGGGGCCATGGTGTTGATAGTGTCCTGGTTTCTTTGTCCTCTTTTGCTTTCTGTCTCATGATATGAAAAGCTCAGCTCTGCCACAATATGCTACCTCCACAAAGTCCTCAAATAACGAGGCCATTTGAATTTAGGTCAGGTGGTTCTATACCTGAGTTGAAATACATCTTTACTCATTGCTAGTTAACTGCCTCAGACACCCTGTTGCATTAATGGAAAGCTAAGAGGCAGGAGAAATGGACAAGGAAAATATAGGGCTAAAGGATGAAGGACTGATTCAAAGAGCAAGCAGGCTTTCACAGGTTCTTTAGAGTACCAAAATTCTGTTCTATGGGAAGAGAAGAATGAGAGGCGGCATTACCCAAGCTCAGATCACTGAGTCTGAGGAATCTGGAGAGATGGCGAGCTACAGGAAGAGCAGAGCATGTGGTTTTCTCCTGACCTGGGAGGGAAAGGCAAACAAATTACATTTATTTCCTTGGAACTTTAAAACTTGTGTTTCAGTCTTTGACAAGAAGTTCCATGTGTTTACAAATGCAGGAATCGTTCTTTCTCTAGACTCCTGAGTGTAGTGGCTATTCCTCTTTGTCAACTTGACTATGTCTGAAAAGAACTACAATCCAGAATTAGAAGGCTCACCTGTGGCCCTAATCTGGAGGCTGAGAGATACAAGTTTCTGACCTGAATCTTGGCATGGAGACCTTGAGAAATAGTGGCTACGAATCCCATAGGATTAACATAGAAAGCTCTACGAGTTCAAGCAAGGTCATCTGGGGTTAAAGGTGTGGTGGCACACACCTTTAACCTGGGCCACACTTTTTGCTGGAGACCTATATAAGGACATTGGAAGAAGGAAGGTTCTCTCTGCTTAGCCTGCTTGCCTTGTGGGACTGAGCAACTGCTGGATCCTTGGACTTCCATTCACAGCTGCTGCCGACTGTTGTTTGGAGTTGATTGTTGGAAGTTGGATTACAAACTGTAAGTCATCAATAAATTCCTTTACTACATAGAGACTACCATAAGTTCTGTGACTCTAGAGAACCCTAAGACATATTGGTACGGGGAGTGGGGTATTCCTGTGACAAACTGACCATGTTTTGGGGAGGACTGTGGAAGGACTTTGGAACTTTGAGCTAGAAAAACCACTGGTTGTTAAGAACTCTGTAGGATGTTCTGTAGGAGCTTGGAAGATCATGTTGAGAACAGTGCAAAAGATGGAGACCTGGCTTGTGAAATTTCAGAGGGAAGATTAAAGACTCTTATCAGGGCCATGTTGTTTTGGCCCTGGTTAGCTGGGTCTGAAGTATCAGCTGTGATTAACAAGATACCAGAACTACTTAAGTGAAAACTTTGCATTACTGGGACTATTGATGCTGGTTAGCTGGAGCTAAGAAATTATCGGTGATTAAGAAGAGAGCAGCATCATTGAGGTGACATCTTCTGGGGAGTGTTTTCTGAGAGCACAAAGAGGTTGTGTTCCAGAGATAGCCAAGGTTGTACCTTGTGCTGCATCAGGACTTGGTAATGTGTAAGAGTCACCCAGGTGATACTGGTTTTGACAGCATGAAGAGGTCATGGAGAGCAGCTGAGGCTCAGCACAGTGAGAGGCCATGGAAAGCCATTGGTGAAGGTTCAGTCTCAGTTTGCAATTGATGGCCCAGGACTGAAGGTGTCATGCAAAGGAGTTGAGGCTTGACACCGTAAAGACAGTCTATGAGAGGCTATTCATAAAGTCTAGTTACAGCATTGTTTTGGGAATGCCAGTACCATGCAATGACCACCAAGGACAGCAGCAGCAATGGAGTACAGGCATCTGGACCCCAGAAGACAAGATATGTGCTACAAAGGGCAGAGCTGGAGAAGTGACCAAAGCCCTTAGAGGAGCCCCTAAGATCATGAGTTGGATCCCAAACATTGGTTTTGCTTTTAATTGTGACTGTGCCCTGATATTTTTCCCTCTTAAAGAAAGAAATTATTTTAATAGAGCCCACAGTTAAGAGACTTTGAATTTTAAAAGATATTGGACATTTTAGATTGATTGAACTTTAATATGTAAAGACTGTGGGACTTTAGATCTTGGGGATGAATAAGAAATTAAGGGTTGAGGCTTAATAGTGATGTGTTTGTGTGTCAAATTGGCATGGGGTCAATTGTACTGGCTGGTTTTTTATGTCAACTTGACACAGGCTGCAGTTATCACAGAGAAGGGAGTTTCAGTTGGGGAAGTGCCTCCATGAGATCCAGCTGTGGGGTATTTTCTCAATTAGTGATCAAGGGGGTAGGGCCCCTTGTGGGTGGTGCCATCCCTGGGCTGGAAGTCTTGGGTTCTATAAGAGAGCAGGCTGAGCAAGCCAGAAAAAGCAAGCCAGTAAGGAACATCTCTCCATGTCCTCTGTGTCAGCTCCTGCTTCCTGACCTGCTTGAGTTCCAGTCCTGACTTCCTCTGGTGATCAACAAGCATGTGGAAGTAAGCTGAATAAACCCTTTCCTCCCCAACCTGCTTCTTGGTCATGATGTTTGTGCAGGAATAGAAACCCTGACTAAGACACCTGAGTCTACAATTAACAAGACAAATTGCCAGCCTGCAAAGTGAGCTGACCAGGCCAACTGAAGGGGACGCTGTCCTGTATAACACAGCGCACAAACTTGCTAGTTTTGAAAGACCCCCTGTACGGAGACCCTCGCTCAAGTCCCAGGAGAACATGCACCCAAGGAAACATGAGAGACCATCTTGATGTAAACACACGAGGTAGTTTTAATATCGGAGCTCTGGGTGGACCCATATCTCACACAGGAGACAGAGGGATCGACCTTGAGGCTCAGGGATTAGGGGTTTTTATAGGAAGGAGGTCTAGGGGAACAAAGGAATTAGCATAGCAATACATAATTGGCTAATTCAAATCCAGCTAGAATACGTGCAGATCAGAGCATAGGGAAATTACTAAGGGTGGTATTGAGGCAGCAGGGCATCTGGCTGGCCTCCAACCATACCTCCTCATTCAGTTGGGTCATCTTGCCCAGACAGGTCCCTGCTTGCCTGAGCCTACCCAGACATGTCCTATCTATTTCTTCTTGGCCTGCTAGTTCCCAGAATGTTCAACAGCTTGCTTGCTCATTCCCAGGCCTATGTGGGCAAGCTTGTGCTAGATTTTCAGGCTTATAATTCTACCTGGCCAGCACAGGTCCTAAGCTTTAGTTACTCCTTTTCAGTTTCTGAGTTTGTTAGTCAGACTCTATTTTTCCTTCCCAGACTTAATAGCTATTTTTTCTCAGGAGAGGCCGTTGTTTTATGCTCCTTAATAATACCTTCAACTTGACATTTCCTGAGCTGTATGCTCCGGCTCGAGTCTATACAAAGAAGTCTCTGCAACCTTTTCTCTGCATTTGAGTTCAAAAAGACCTGCTGTGGTAAGCCACTGCTGTGTGTCTCATGAGACTCCTGTCTTCAAGGTTATAAGACAAAGACTAAGTACATGAAATGTTATGTAGTATATAATAATATTCCTCACCTTATTTTTTAAAATGGTTCTTAGGACTCTTTCCTCATTTTACAACAGGGTCTGATTTAACTGAGGCTGTACTAGGTGTTATGTTCCTATGCCTGAGTCCTCCATTATCCTGTCTATATAATATTTCGTTTTCTCCTATGGCTTTAAATATGTGTGGAGAGCTATCCATAGCTGTTTTCTAAGTCCTGACTCTCTCCATGTTTCTAGAGTCTATAGAAGTTTTAAAATATCATCTCTTTACACTAACAGACACCTGAAAACTGCTGTCCCTAGGAACAGGCATTCCTTCCTCAGCTCCCCACGTGAGCTCTACCACCAATCTCCATACAAATATCTCACTCTCCACCCAGGCATGACCGTCTTGCTTTTTCAATTTATTCACAGAACCAATTCTTTCTGAAAGTGTGTTTTTGTTTCCTTTCAGTGCTTTTTGCTAAATCTCTAACAAAAATTCCTGTATTCAAAAGATATCCTATCAAAAAAGGTTGTCAGAAGAGTCGGGCTGAGACTATAGCTGCAGATGTCTCTACATTCACTGGAGATTTAAAGCCACAGGAGAGGGTGGAATATTATACAAGAGAGATAAATATAGATCCAGGTATGGTACATGGCACCCATAATCCAAATGCTTCAAGGTAGAGCTAGGAAGGCCAAATACTCAAGGCTTGCTTTGATTACTAGTAAGTTCAAGCTGAGGAGGAGGGCAACCCCATAGGAAGACCAGCAGTCTCAGCTAACCTGGACCTCTGAGATCTCTCAGACACTGATCGACCAGCCAGGCAGCATACACCAGCTGATATGAGCCCCCTGACACATACACAGCAGAGGACTGCCTGATCTGGCATCAGTGAGAGAAGATGCACCTAACCCGCAAGAGACTTGAAGCTCCAGAGAGTGGGGAAGACTGGTGGGGTGGTGGGTGGGGGTGGATGCTCTTGGAAATGGGAGAGGAGGAATGGGATGTGAAACTGTCAGAGGGCAGACCAGGATGGGTATAATGACTGGACTGTAAAAAAGAATTTAATAATAATAATAATAATAATAATAATAATAATAATAACTGTAAATGTAACAAGGTTATGTGGATGCTTTGTATGCACAGAAGGAAATGCTATGTTGTATTTCCTGTAGGTAGCTTGTAATCATGTACAAGAGTCCATTGTCCAGTTATCAAACATAGCCTTTGTTAAAGCTAAATTGAATCAATTCACAATTAAATAAACTCTATTAAAATAAAAGTAACAAAGTAAAAGTAACATCGCTCATCTCTAAATTATTGCACTATGTCATTATCCAAGCAAAGGCTGTTTATGGAATCTGATGAAGGAAATACCTTCACATTCTATGACATCATTCTCTGAGCTACGAGGTTGTTGTGTCTGACAGAGGCATCTTTGAACAATGACTCATCTTTATCCCACTCAGCATCCTGCATCCTCTCCATGCATGCAGCCACAGTGGAAATGTCTGCTCAAGTGTTGTAAATCAGCATGTCTTTTCACTGGAGATACAGCTGTGAAATAGTTACCAGAACACTACAAAGATCATACAAAGGATATCTTTGAGGGATGGTATAGATCCATATACTGGGAGTCAGGAGGATGATCCGCAGAAATAGTCACAGTGGTTTGTTTCAAGTACACGCAGGAAGAGTCTAAGTGATGAAAAGCCCAAAAGGAGAGCCAGAGCCCATGCCTTGACCGTACTTGTGTGTGTTGGGGAGCACCAAGGAGAAGGAATGGACGCTGCAGGAGGACCCAGAAGGTCGGGCGGAGAGACCTAGGCTTTATCCTGTAGAAACAGACACTACTGACATGTGTTAGCTGCTCTGTGGTATGATGAACTGAAGGCACACAGCAAACTTTCAGCAAGGATTCCATGAAGGGAACAGAAGGAAAGAGGGCTCCCACAATGCCTCACACTCCACCAAATCTGCAAAGAGTTGGAATGATTGTCCAGAACATGTGAGTCAAAGACACTCACGTGTAAAGAAAGTGATGTGCTTCCAGGGTCCTCAGAAGACTGGGAAATAAGGGTGCCTGTGGGCATGTCAATTCTGGGACCCTCAATTCAGTCCTCAGGGCTCTGGGAAGAAAAGAGTTGATTATGTGTGCTCTGACCTCCTCCTTACCTCCCCCAATACACCAAATCAAATAATAAAATTGTCTTAAAATATGGACTGAAGACTCCATTTTTTTTTTGGATTTGAAAAAAATTATAATTCTTTAGGCTTCTTTGATTTCATTCCTCAAATATAACTATTTAAATATTAGTTTGAAAAATATTTACTTGAAATCTGGTAGTTTCTTCCTCTAGAGAGTTTCCCTATCAATTTCTTCTTCTTTTTTTATTATTAGATACTTTCTTTATTTACATTTCAAAAGATATCTCCTTTCCTGGTTTCCCCTCTGGGAGGGGGGAAACATGTTCCCTCCTCCCTCCCCCTGCTCACCAACCTACCCTCTCTGGCTTCCTGGCCCTGGCATTCCCCTACACTGGGGCATAGAAACTTCACAGGACCAAGGGCCTCTCCTCCCATTGATGACCTACTAGACCATCCTCTTCTACATATGCAGCTGGAGCCATGAGTCCCACCATGTGTGTTCTTTGGTTGGTGGTTTAGTCCCTGGGAGCTCTCGTTTTTACCTTCTCAGCAAGTCTAGAGCACTTGGGCTCTGGCAGAAGACTTTGGTTTGATTCCCAGTGCCTACAGCATAGCATACAAACATCTATAATTCCAGTTCTAAGGTATCTGAAGACTCTTACTGACCTCCTCAGGCACTGTAGACATGTGGTGGGCAGACATACATGCAGGCAAAACATTTACACACATAAGATAATAAAATAAATAAATTTCAAAACTACTTTTAAATGTGATATTAGGTAAAATGTACTTCCCCAGGTTTGTGTGAACTTCATGAAATTAAAGTGAGCTATAGTTTGAAAACCTCTGGGCCTGAATAGCAAAAACTCATGAAAAAGTTGAATCAAAATATACAATAAAGGTATTATTCGATGAAGTTCAGTACACTTAAATCTCCACAGGGGGAAAAAAAATCCTCATGAACCTCCCAGCACACCCTCTCCACTGACCAAAACCTCCCATGAGCCTCTCCACTGAGCTGAAAAGGAGTTTTCAATGCACTTATTTAAGGATGTGTTCCTTACCATGGTTGAAGCTCATTAGTAGCAGCTGAAAGTAATTAGAGGGCTAATTAAAATAGAGTAATAAGGTAGTTCAACACTAATGATAGGAGACTTTTTGTTGCTCACTCAGCAGAGCTCTTTGTGTCTCCTCCTTAACTGGGAGAAGAGTGTGTATTCTGCCAGAAACAAGGGATCTTGTCACTATCATTTTAACCTCGCAATTGTGAACTCAGGTGTGAAGTCACAGAAGAAAAACTCGACACCTCTGTACTTGTTTAAGCAAACAATGTACCCAATATGTGTGGTACACAGGCCATAATGGCTAGTTTTTAATATGAGGACAGGTGTCTATGGAAAGAGTCGCTTGAACAGGGAGAGAGCACAGAGACCTTAGCACCACATGGAGAGTTGTTGAAGGAGATGGGACCAGCTCCAGGGAGGATGTGAGACCTTTGTCCAGAAAAATGACTTTAAACTATTGAGCACTGAGAAACTTTGCTTGGTGTTGTCGCTGTTGTTTTTGTTTTGTTTTGCTTTGTTTTGTTTTGTTTTCTTGAGCCTGTTTGGTAACATTAACATGACTTAGAAGAAAATGACTATATTCCAAAAGGAAACAGCCCCAGGGACAGAGCATTTCGACTGAAGAAAATGACTATATTATAAATATTATTTTTCCTGGAGTGAGAAATATAATAGAGAAAATGATTCCATTAGTGGTTCAAAGCAAATGTTTGCATATATACTCATAAAAGCCCACAGGACTATTTGAAGATGGTGATATGAATGTCTTATTATAATTCCTAAAGAAATTTAAGAATGTGATTTAAATAGAGATGCCTGCCTGTTTTAGGACTGATTCAAAACCAGTTGATACAGTACAAGTAGGAAACTTTGAGAATAGAAATGTCAATGCTCTTTCCAGTTTAATGGGAGTTTACTCTCTAGCAGAACTGACTTATCATGGTGTCTGTCTCAGGTCTAGTTGTATATGTCTCTAGTGCTGACAGGAACGCTTGGATTTCTGGTGTGAGCCCCAGTAAGCTGTCTGTTCCTAAGGTCAGGTCTACCCCAGGATGACTGACTGAAACCATGAACAAAAATAACCCCTCATTTGGTTATGTTTTTCTGATGAGCATTTTGTCACAGAAATGAGAAAAAGTTGGTCATATGTCCCCAGTGGTTAGTTTAAGCCTCTTGCCCTATTCAGAGCTAATGAAGTAAAGGAGGTTAATCTGTTCTCTCCACCATGTTATTCTTCCTGCCTTGGCCTCTGAGTTCTTGGATTATAAAAATGAGCTGGCATGGTCAGCTCAAACCAGGCTTGTCTGGGGTGGTGAGCTGTGATAAGCAGCCTGGTTCCTGGTCGAGTTCAGGCTTAGAACCCTGGAGACCCAGCAGGTGGACTATAGCTTGCAAGAGATAGCAGGTGTCCCTTGGGCCCCTGTCTCCTGTCTGCAGGCTCCACTGGATGTTGCAGAAGAGCTGAGAATGGAGTGGGGCCCTTAGGGCTCACTCTGGCCTGGGGGCCAAAGGGAAAGGGGCAAGAGGAGAGCTCCAGCTGGTTCTCGCAGGGACAAGAGTCCTAGGCTTGCTCAGGCTGGTGGCTTGACTTGGTGGAAGCCATGGCTGGGAACACAGTGACGCCTTCTGTGTGAGATTAGACAAGGCTCTTTAGAAGAAGACCTGTTCCATTGCTCCAGCATGGCGGATCCTGACGTGAGACAGCCCACGGTTTTAAAGGTGTTCATTGTACCTTTTGTGGGGAGTAGTGTCTGGGAAGGGGAGCTAAGAGAGTAGTAGAGACAGAGATAAAGACAGAGAGAAGGAGAGAGTAGAGAAGCAGAGGCTGGCCATGGCCTCGTGGAGATAGGGAGGAAGGGAATGCCGTGAGAGGGGGAGCAAGAGAGCAAGAGAGAGGCAAGAGTAAGAGAGTAAAAGAGGGAGGAGGGGGCAAGCAGCCCCTTTTATAGTGGGCCAGGCCTACCCAGCTGTTGCCAGGTAACTGTGGGGGTGGTGTTCAGAGAACCAGGGGCTTGGGAGTTGCCATACATGACTGATAGCCACACACCTCTCTGCAGAGGGTTGTGGGAGTCTGCAGTGCCCAAGAGTGAGAACCTGCTGTCCTTGGCCTCCGTGCATGCCCAGGGACCCCAGAGCCAGCTTTTCCATGGCACCCAGTGGCGTCTGTGGTGCCCAAGATTCCAAGCCCAACTCCAGCAGTTCCATGGGGACCTCAGATTTGGTCTACCCCACTCCTGGAGTGGGATCCTTCAGCTTCTCATAGCCAAGCACCCACCCAGCCGCAGCTTGGGATGTGTAGAGTCAAACTTCCTGTGGCGGGCCGGATGCAGGACACCACTTTAAACCCACAGGCTTTATATTTATGCTACAAGCTCTGCTGATACTTGGAATCCTATAACCACTTACTGTTCTGTGCACCGTATGGTGTTCAGAGGCAGACCTGAGATTGAGCAGCATCTTTGGCAGGATTGTTTAGTAGTGCTGCTCTGAAGGTATGGTGATCGTTAATATCTCTAGTCAGTGCCAAGTGTTCTTTGGGAACAAAGTCTCACTGATCTGAAAAACCAGTGATTACAATCCCTCTGCATTTATCAGCAACATGGGCTAGAGACCTGTTGTCCAAGGTCCTTTGCCAGGCAATTCACAAAGATTGTGACTCTCTGTTCTTGCTCAGAAATCTCAAATAAGGAGCAGTAGCCTCCTTTACACTTGGGGACAAGGTTGGTAACTAGCTCAAGGTCACAGCGCCAGGGTGATATTGAAGTTCTTCTGACTCCAGCGATAACGCAGGTACCAGCCTCTGCTGGCCACCTTTCTCAAACACCCACTAACTAACAGCAGCATGTGGGCTCTCTGTGATTCATAATTGTTTTCTCTTGGCTGTTTAATTAATTAATCATCATGTCTTTATACCTAAATGGGACCTTTTGTATTGTTATCTCTCTTATAAAAACAACTGACTTGATTCTCATCTCCTGGTTGAACCCTAACAGCAACAGATGCTGGCTAACATTCATGAAGACCTATCACTGAACATCCCTAGAGACAAAAGACAGAAGTGGTGACATTTATTGTATATAACTTAAACAATATGCATGCAGAGCATTGCATGAACTCTTAGGCGTTTCACATACCTGATATATTTATGGTGGAAAATAAAACAGAGATTGTTGTAGTGAGATAAAGAGACTTACCTTTAACTTTGACTCTACTTTTCAAGTGAGGACTGAGCATGAAGAAGATTAAAATCTCCATGTACTCGACAGAATAGAGCACATCTAGTAAACTTTTGAAAAGGAAGACATTTAATAAGGCAATAAACTGCTGGAAGGAAATTAAATTGAAATGTGAGAACAGAAGTTTCCTCGGTCAGTGCGTTTAGAAAGAAGTCTGTGAAGGACAGAGTCCTGGGTGACAAATCTCAATGCTTCATTCTGATTATCAAATAATTTTTCCCTACTAGTCACAAGATGTGAGCAGCAATGAGTTTTTTCTTTTTTGTGGGTGCAGTGAGCTTTATTGATGGTATTCAAGAGAGTAGGGAGGGCTCCCTAGGCACCTCCTGTTATTATGGGGGTCTGGGATGGAAATTGTGAGGGAGATGCTCAGTGTTGGGGTAGGGACTCCTCAGCAACTGAGGACCTCTCTCTTGCTCTCAGTGTCCTTGCTGGGGTGGGTGATCCAGGGCTTCTTACTCCTTGGAGGCCATGTAGGCCATGAGGTCCACCACCCTGTTGCTGTAGCGGTATTCATTGTCATACCAGGAAATGAGCTTTACAAAGTTGTCATTGAAAGCAATGCCAGCCCCAGCATCAAAGGTAGAAGAGTGGGAGTTGTTGTTGAAGTTGCAGGAGACAACCTGGTCCTCGGTGTAGCTCAGGATGCCCTTCAGTGGGCCCTCAGCCGCCTGCTTCACCACCTTCTTGATGTCATCATACTTCGCAGGTTTCTCCAGGCAGCATGTCAGATCCACAACTGATACGTTGGGGGTAGGAACACGGAAGGCCATGCCAGTGAGCTTCCCATTCAGCTCTGGGATGACCTTGCTCACAGCCTTAGCAGCACCAGTGGATGCAGGGATGATGTTCTGGGCAGCCCCACGGCCATCGCACCACAGTTTTCGAGAGGGGCCATCCACAGTCTTCTGAGTGGCAGTGATGGCATGGATGGTGGTCATGAGCCCTGGTAACCAGGTGCCCAATCCGGCCAAATCCATTCACACCGACCTTCACGATTTTGTTTACGAGACGAAGCTGGCACTGCTCAAAAAGACACGGCTGTCTCTGGAACAGGGAGGAGCAGAGAGCCAGCAATGAGTTTTAATCGCTGGAAAAACATGCTTTATACTTATATCCCAGCATGTAGTTCTAATAGCTTTTCCAGGCACTATTCTGTGAAGTACATTCTGCCTCCAAGATGTCTGAAGGCTCTCAATTATGACTCTTGTAACAACACCCATCTTGATCCAAATGTCTAACCTTACTTCATCCAAAGCATCCTTAATTCATTGCATTATTTCTAGACACCCCCTTGGGGGTTTCCATTAGTTAGCCAAGACTAACAATTATGTACAGGAGTCCTGAAATCTTACAAAGATAGCTTCCTGTGGAGATCCTAGTCCCTCTAGCTTGAGTTGTAGAATTTCTGCCAGGACCCCTGCAGTCCTTGCAAAGACTGAGTTACCACAAAGGCCTCTTCCTGTTTCAACAACCACTCAAACTCCTACAGGGTCCTTCCTTCATTGAGAAATAGCACATCCAGGTGAGTTTGCCAAGGTTCCTCTTGAAATCCTTTGGGCGCTTCTTTTCCTCCACAGTATGACATCTAACAAGTTTTGATGTTTATAATCTCATGATTTTCATAACTACGCTTGGAAGTCAGTAGTAAAGATTTCTGAAGCCAGGGCTGCTTACTTGAAATTTCTTTTAAGATGTTCATTATCCTTTAAAATATGTAAGCAAAACTTATGAGTGGAAACAATCTGTTCTTCTTCTATCAACAGCGAGGACTGGGAGCTGAGATGAGTTTCATTATTTGGTTGGGCCTAGTTTGCTTTCCTATTGTTGTAACAAATTTATGACCAAAACACCTTAGGGAGAAAAGAGGTTATTCAGCTGGAAGCTGACATTTCATCATCCGGGGAAGCCAAAAAGGTAAGGAAAGAAGGACTTTGAAGCAGAAACACTGGTGGAAACTGCTAACTGGCTCGCGCACTGGTTCATGTTCACTCACTCACTATTCTCATATAGCTCAAATTTAGCTGCCTAGGGATGGTACTGCCCACAGTAGGCTGGGCACTGCCACATCAATCATTACATACCCATAGAACTATCTGACTCTTTATCAGGTGACACTAGATTGTGTTAGGATGGCAATGAAAACTAATGTGTACATCAACAACCCTGCCATTCTCTGTGGGGGCATGGCTGACTTTGGAGCTGGGTAGGAAACAGCCAGAGGTGCCTGGGACATCTTTTAATACCAGGAAGGGGAAAAAAGTGTGAGAAACAAAACCACCTAAATTGACAGGGACATTCCAACAGAGCATAGTAAACAACTAAAAAAAAAAAAAAATCCCCAATGAGCAAAACTAGAAACTTTTGAGCAGATTACAGTCCAACCTAAAAAATAAATGGCCATGAGTTTACACTTCCATAAATGAGTGAGTGACTAAAGGAGAAACAAGGGGCAAGTCTCTTTTGCCTGAGAATTGCAAATGATGGGTATAAACAACAGAATTTAGACAGCAACTTAGCAATGTTTAGCAAAATAACAATAGTTGGTTTTACCTCTGTGCCTAGGACATGCCCAGTTGTGGGCTTTTGATCAGGGTTACAGGAGTGGACATAGAGTCCTATCAGAAAGCAGTTCTTTATTTCATTCCAGTCACTCCAGTATTGCCCCAGGGGTAGTTCTTGCCTGGCAGGTAGGTACTGCAGTATTCAGAATCCAGCACTGACTGCTCTTAACCCGGCTGCAGTGCATGTGGAAAGCGAAAACTGGTCAAAGGCTAGGAAGGGGCTTGAGTGTTCAGCCCTAGATGGGACATGTCTGTCAACAAACTCCTACCGACTGCCAGTGCTGGGGGACCATTGCAGAAGACAGGGAAGAAAGACTGCAAAGTGGGGAGTGCAGTGACATGCTCTTCCTAGCATAGCAAGTGAACTCATAAAATCATACTAGCTGTGACAGTCTATATAAGATCAAGATCAATTTAGCCCAAACCCTAGCATGCATGGGGTGAGAAATCTGCAGGCTCCTCCCCTGACTGAGGAGCCCTTGTCAATTGAAAACAGCTGAAGTAGGGAAAGACATTTCTTTGAGGGTTCGGCCGCTGAGAGGCTTCTTTCCAAGCTTCCACGGGCGAGCCCATATCCTAGAAAGGAAGGCATGAGATTAAGATGTGATGGTGTAAATGGGAGAATTGGAGGGGAAAATAGGAGTATATGTGACCATGTTTCATCTTACACATGTATGAAACTCTAAGTGAATCTAAAAATGAAAAAGAAATAACAAATGATGAATGTGGATATAGGAGCCCCACTCTCATGTGGGCTGTGTGCCCCTGAAGAGTGTTGGTGTTGGGAGAAACTTTGTCATTCTGAAGAAACCCAAATCCTGCTCCGGTCAAGGGCTGAGCTCAGCAACCACCATTAGTCATGTAAACATTATGCCCTTTTACCTGATTTGATAAAAGTGACCCTTCCCAAGAATTATTAACCTTCATCAAATAGAGAGAAAGCCAGAGAGTTCCCTGCTGCTCCCAGCCTGTGATTTGTTGAGGAAAGGGTGGATCAAATCGGGCATCGGGCAGAAGGCTTCATTAGCCTGGGCTCTTTCCCATGACTTGCTCTTCTTCAACCTTCCCTCTGGGGTACTGGGAAAATTGTACCCTACCAGATACCATTCAGTTTCGTTCCCTGCAAGAGCTATACTGTATTAAATGTGCCCCCCTTTTTATGTTCTCTAGGGAAATCCTAAACATACCTTCTCAGTACAACTTGAAACTGCCACAATCATCAGAAATTTTGAGAGATCGTCATAGCCCACAGAAACCCAGGGGACTGAGGAAATCCAAAGCAAAGTGTCTCTCAGAATTTTCTGGAATGGCAAACATATTCAGGAAAAATAAATGGGTAAACTGTGCCCTTGAATTAATAAAGTATCAACATTTATTAAATGTACTAAAGTGCAAAACATTATGGGAAATGGAGTGAGGAAGCAAATTAAAAACTGTCTCCACTACTATTTATTGTTCAAACTTAAAATTACTCTAACAAGTAAAGTCTATTCTTAAAAGTACAAAAAGAGAGAGATTAGAAATAATTCACAAAAAAACCCCAAAAACAAAAACAAAAAAACCCTCCTAGTTGAATATAGTGGTGTACATCTTTTAACCTCAGCATTAGGAGGCAGAGGTAAGCAGATATCTGTGAGTTCAAAGCCAGCCTTGACTGCATAACAATCCATAGATGGCATCTCACCTTCCTTTAGGTTTTCTAAACATTAAAGAAAAAGACAAAGATTATGTAACAAACACTGAATTACATATTCAAAGCCATAATTCTTTCTTTTTGTTTTATTTGTTTTTTCTTCTTTCTGTTCTAATAATTTTGTTCAAGATTTCAACATGATAAAGACCACAGAGTCAAAGCTAGAAGCAACCATTCTGAAAATTCCAGCTTCATCTTTGCTCAGGGGTGAAAATATCTACTAGTAATAAATCTCTCTTATGAGAAGAGAGGGAGAAGACCGGTTGACTACCTTGGATTCCTGTTAAATATAGCCACTCCTATCACAAGGACACAACCTGGTTCTGACTGTGGCAAAGCAGTTGATCAGTTCCCTTCAGTCAGATCAAAATAGGAAACACTGAGTAAATGAGCCATGTAGATCGGATGTTCACCTTTTCTTTCTTTCAGCCTTTGGTGACTGCTGCACTGTAGCCTCACATGTGGGGGTAGAGCATTCCTCAGTGGGTGGACAAACGCTGCAGATAGCATTTCATCCCAGCAGTCCAAGGCTTCCTCCATGCTGCCATCTGAAGAGACATGCAATTTGTCTTCTTTCTGATAATGGTATTGCCTTTCTGCCTGGGCTTCCTGGAAATTTAGAACAAAATGATATGCTAATTACATTAGCCAGGCTATTACCAGGAATTGCTGATGGTCTTTTTCCTATATTTTTTCTATCCTAATTCCATTACCTAAAGGAATGTCTTTTAATATGAACTACATTAAAATGCTTTCAAGTCATAGATGGAATACAAATAGCATCGTTTTATATCCACATAGTTTGGGTAAGGTCACAGAGCAAGCTCCGGCGAAGGCAGAGTTTTGAATGACAATTTGCGGTCATAGAAATGAGTGCACACAGCTTCTCTCCCAAGCCATCTGTTCACTCATGTTTATAATTCAGGAGACAACATCATAAACTTCTCCAGAAGTAATGAAAGTAAGATGGCCGGATGGCTCCCTACAGAGCTCAGCTCCAAGGTTTTGTGGGTTTTCTAGAAAACAAATGTATACTAACATCAAAAAAGGAAAAATGGTATTTGTTATCCTGACTCAGGAATGAATCTATTGCCTTGCTGGTTTTTTTGAGCAAACTGTCAAATGTTTTGTTGGGTTTTTTTTGGTCATTTTTTTTTTTTTTTTTTGTTGTTGTTGTTTGGTTTTTTGGTTTTTGGTTTTTAGAGACAGGGTTTCTCTGTGTAGCCCTGGCTATCCTGGAACTCATTCTGTAGACCAGGCTGGCCTCGAACTCAGAAATCCGCCTGCCTCTGCCTACCAAATGCTGGGATTAAAGGCACCACCACCACCCGGCTCACATGTCCCTCAGCCCTCTTCTGTATCTTCTTTTGTTTACTGTTGTTCACTGTTTCACTATTTGAAAACAAGACTGTAAAGTTTAGCTTTGGGATCGGTGAGATGACTCCACGGGTAGAGATGTTTGCTGCCAAGCCTGATGATCCAAGTTCAATTCCCAAGTCATATATGTTAGAAGGGCAGTAAGCTGTTGTCTGACTTCCACATTCATCATGACCATTCTCTCTCTCTCTCTCTCTCTCTCTCTCTCTCTCTCTGCAAACAAATGAATGAATAATAAATAAATAAATGTAATTTTTAAAATAACTAAGCTCAAATAGTTAACACCCTTGATAAAATCAACTGACAGAGAAGAAAAGGCACTTTAAGTTAAGAACAAAAGGCTTTAGAATTGTTTCGATTTTCCAAATCTATAAAGTGGAATGTTAACAATAAATAATATAGATAATACTGTAAGCAGGTAACATTTATCTTAAGATAGGCCTATCTTAATAAATATATCCAACTATTTAATTCACAAGGCAACAGTATGACAAGTTTTGACAGATGAAGAAATTGAGGCACATGCCAAGACTGAATACTGTCTTAGTTTGCTTTCCACTGCTGCAATCAGAAGCTACTTCAGAGGAAAGCATTTCTTCATCATACGGCTGACAGTCCATCGTAAAGGGAAGTCAGGGTGGGGCTCACAGTAGGAAGCTGGAGATGAGGCAGAGGCCGTGGAGGAACACAGCTTGCTGACTTACTCTCTACTGCTTGCTCAGCCTGCCTCCATGTACAGCCCAGGACTACCTGCTCAAGGGTAGTATTGCCTACAGTGCACTGAGACCTCATACAGGAAAGGAGTATCAGGATACAGGTGATAGAAAGGGGAAATGGGAGAGACCGGAACGGGGCTTTAATTAGGTAGACGGAGGGGTCAATAGAGAATGAAAGGGGAGAAAGGCCAAACAACACGAAAGTTGTTTGAAAAGTCTTAACTCATATTGTTTTAAATTTATCATATAAAGGTACACACACACACACACACACACACACACACACACACACACACACACTCACACTCACACTTGGCTGATGGCATGCCTCACAAGAACCATAGATTCACAAAACCCTCATTATCGGGCATAAGGAACCACCTTCCAAGTTGTAGGTCAGGAAACTCTCAAAACAATATGGCTCTTGCTGTCTTCCTTGTTTGCCTCCCAGAGACTGAAGGTCCATCCCTATGGCTTAAGACACCACACACTTAGGATGTAGGATTTAGAAGATTAGAGCTGGATGTGACCTCAAAGCCTCCTTCTTGAGGTCTCACTTCCAGAGTATCAGAAGGTGTCATGCAGGCTGTCAAAGGAGGGAAGTAACCAATAGTCCTACAGAGTCATGTTGCTATCTATAAGCTATAGTATCAGCACATAAAGACATCAGCAAGGTGAAGTACTGGTACTCAGATCGCCATGGTGACCAACACTGAGCTGTCTCTGGATTTAAGGCTCTCTCAGCAGGAAGGAAATCACGCTTGGTACCAGCAACCTATACAACTACTTGTAGCTAGTGAGGTTATGAATCTGAAAGGAGAACTTGGGTAGAGCAGCACAGTTCCTAAATGCTTATTCCTATACCTACATGTGGTTTCTCAATTTGCTCAGCCACTGGAGTATGGAAAAGCCACTGGGCAGACGAAAAGCAGAGACACTAGACTGCATTTACCCTATACCTGCTGTTCGGTGATGGGCTAGGGAAAGCACAGAAACACAGCTGAGGGGGGCTGATAGGAGAATGCAGCCTTGGATGTGAGGCCAAAGCTGGGGTTCCCTGACTCCAGGGTGTCCAGTCGCTGCTGGAAACAGTGTAGAGGAGTCAAGAAGGAGGGTCAGGGGTCCATGGACCTGCGATGAGAAGCCCAGGGCCGGGATCTCCCAAACTCCTGGACATCCAGACACTGCTGGGTCGAGGGGTGTTGAGAATGGAAGAGACCCTCGGACTAAGGAGCCTGGGGCCCAGGGGAGGGAGAGCTCTGGCTTAGCTCATCATAGATTGTCCATAGCTTAGCAGCAAGTGTCTGGGAGGCAGAGGGGCCCTCTGTGGGAGACTTAGACATCATGGCTCTGTAGACAAAGGCTTCATCCATGCTCCCTAGGGCTGTTCTTGATGAGAGAGACTGTCCTTTGTTCCAAACTGTTTATTGACTGTTCATTGTGGAAAATGGTTGCATACCACCTCTTCAGGGTGGACCAGAGGTTAAATACCCTTCGCAGGGAGGAATGTCCAGGAAGGGAAGCTTAACTCTCAGAGCTTCTAGATACCTCATTAGCATGGAGAACTCTGTTCTGATCTACTTGACCATACATCACGTTCCTTTGTAGAGTCTAATCACCTGACAAGGGCCTGGTGGGAAGCAGGTGAAATTCTTAACATCCCCTCTAGTTCTGGGGCTTCCAACCTGCTCAACCTTACCAAGTTTCCTAGCACAGTCCACAGCCCCACACCCACAGATGAGTGTAGCTCTCACCTTCTTTGCAGCAGACAGTCTATGAAAACCACAACTGCTTTAAAGGTAGAGATCAACTGCTCATGGGCTACCTAGCCCCAAAGTGATGGGCTTTGAAACCATGCAGCAGACAACTCTCTGCAGCAGCCATCACATCACGCTGTCATTTAGGATTCACAGTCCACTAAACACACTGTTGAGAAGAATTGCTGTAAGCCATTCCTTTCTCCTCTTGTTTTTCTTCCTCCTAAACGTGGTTACTTTTAATGTCTAATCGATTTGAGCTTCTCACACCTTCTGGACCGATGGGATCCTTGCAGTCCTGAAGCAGCTTGTTTAAGTCAGTGCTCTGAAGTTAGTGCGATTGCTGGCTTCATCTCAGGAAAGATGCACTTTGATAGCTTGTATAGCGTCATTTAATTAAGGAAGAAAGTAAGGAAATGGAGTGTGGCCTATGGTTTGCTGACTGTGCCTTAAAAGAATCTATTTGATCTTCTGGTATGTATTTTCATCTTGAGTACATGTCTTTTTAATGAACTCTGGCAGCAGAAAATATTTGCCAAATTATTTTAATTTTTTTCTAGTATAAATATTAATAAAATAGCAATTCCTAAGGGAACACTTCTTGGGATAAAATCCTAATTTCTCCACCCTACCAAATCACAGACTGCGGGTGTGCTCCATAATTTGAAAATAACTGAGGTTTTACGGCTAGCAATGCTCATTGAGCCTGTGGCATGATAAAAATCTATATCTGGATTTGGTCTTATGTTTATGTCTGATTCCTAGCATCAGTATGTATTAGCTTGAACTTAGAGAACACATTTAGAGTCTGAGTCATAACTGTTAAGGTAATATTATAAAATCCATCTTGTATAGTTCTTGTAAATACTGAGTTATAGATAAAGCCAAACTGAAAACGGATCGTAAGCTTAAATACAACAGATAAAGCAATAATACTCAGGACTTTATTAAAATCTAAAAATCTTGTATTGTAATAAGTAGCATTCAGAAAGTGAAATGAGGCCTCATTGCAGCTTGTTATGCAAGCCTGAGGACCAGAGTTCAAATACCCAGACTGCAACTAAAAGCTGGGCAATTATGGCCATTGAACTGTAACCTCAGTGCCAGGAAGATAGAGACAGAGTCCTGGAGCAAGCTGGCTGACCAACTGATCAGCCAGAACGACAAGCTCCAGATTCAGTAAGCAGCCCCAACTCGACACATAAAGTGGAAACAATGGGGAGAGACACCTCCATCAGCCTTGGGCCTCCACATACATGTACACTTGTGCACATATCAGTGCCCCAACATGTACAAACTCACAGACACAAATACATATATATACCACACACACACAGAGATACACAAAAAAGAAAAAAATTAAAAGATCTATAAGATAATAAAAACATTTGCAAGTCATAAATCTAGTAAGACACTCATCCAAAATACAAAAGAACTCTGGTAATGTTCTTTATATTAATACACATTCCAACACATTTGTAGAACCTTCCATGAGAGCATTCGGAACCAGTCAGGCGCAGCGAGCCATGCTTATGATCCTAAAACTTTGGAAGCCGAAGCAGGAAGATCATGATGTTAAGGCCAGCCTGGGCTGCACAGCAAGAGATTTTCTCTAAAAGGGGGAAGCCAGTCTGGAGAGATGGCTCAGTTAAGAGCACATGCTGCCATTGTATCAAGGCTTCAAGCATCAATATCATATCAGGCAGCTAACAACCACTTGTTACTCAAGTTTCAAGGGATCTTTGACCTCTTCAAGTGTCTGCATGTAAGTGGCACGCATACAGACAAACAGGTGGATGCATACACATGTGCACAAATAAAAATAAAATGAAAACAAACAAAAGGTCAAAAGTTTTTTTTTCAGGAGAATCATTTACATAGCTAAAACATAAACAAAAAAATCCCGATCAGCTCATCAATGGACAGATGAAATCCAGTATGCCTGTGTAGTGGAAAAGTGTTCATCCATGAAAAGGTCTGAAATCCTGACATATGCTATAATGTGCATTAAAATATGATACTAGGTAAAAGAAAGCCAGATGCAAAAGGCCAGGTATTATAAAATTCCACTTGAATAAAATGTTTTTAAAAAGAGGCAAGTATATATAGAGATAGCAGATACGTCGATTGCTGGTTACCAGGGCCTGGCTGGGTACACTGTAGTGAATGGAACTGGAACTGACTGCCTGAGAGTCTGGATCTCCTCTGTGCAGGGATAACACTTCTCTAAAGTCAGATCATGACTGTGGTCATAGAGACCTGCATTTGAACTAGCTGAACTTAGGGTCTGTCCATGATGTTGTGATGAAAGAACTTGTAAAGCATTAAACCTGCTAACATTTAAGGTCCCAGCTAACTGAAAGGCATCTCTCCAGCTTGTCCTTCCCTCTGGGCTATCATGATGTGGAGTGACTTTATCGATCTTCTGACCTTTCATTAACTTCTATTGTCATCCTAATTCCCTGACTTGTTGCCAGTCAGTCTTGCCTAAACTGCTGAGTTCCAAGTAAAGAGACCTTGTTCCAAACAAGAACAGGGAGAATGAATAGTGATTGATGAAGACACTCAGTGTCCATCTCTGATCGCAATTCACCACACACACACACACACACACACACACACACACACACACACACAAATACAATCATGTGCAGACAAACATAGATATAGTAAGGGAAGAAATGGACCCACCAGATATAGGAATTCAACAAATATGAGAAAAATAAGGCTAGCCCAAAGGACAAGCCAAACAATATAGTATCTTGGGCATCTGATCCCATCTATCCACTATGTGTAGGATACAGCTGAAGCTCCTGGGGTACTGCCTTCCTCCCAACTCAACATGCAGCATATCACCCTCCGTATGCTGTGGGCCACTGTCTCTGCTGCCTGGTTCCCAGCTAAGCCTTGTGTGCTTGTCTGTAGAGCCCCTTCTACCAATGTGCTCCAAGTCCAGACATGTTTTATGAGACTTCTGAAAGTGTCTGTGGTTTTCATCAAATAAATTTAAATAAAAATAAGTAAATAAAACCTCCATAAACCCATTACTTTACTGTTCCTGTGTTATCTTTATCACTCATACATTTTGAAAACATGGCTGCCTTCATTCCAAAGACATTGTACTAAACACTGTCTATACTTACTTTCTCTGGACACTGAGTATAAGCCCTCAGAAGAAAATACTGGTTCAGCCACGGATAACCTGTCCATTATATAGTGGTAGAGAAAAGCAGAAGGCATGTGAGACCCCCATGTATGCCACAGATCACTGAGTACCCAGCATCTCTTAGAAGCCTTTCTTTAGTGTGGCCAAGGGAAACTCATGACTGTGAAAGACGCAGATTAGCATAATTTTAACGTCATCTCATATTTTATTTTGGAGCAAAGTTAAATGTAACTAATTACTGTATGTAATTGCTCCTATTTAATAAGATAAGTATTCCCTTTTAGAAACTAGTATTCAGAAAATTGCACAATCCACAGCAAAACTCATCTTGGAGCCCTCAACTGACAAAAAGAAAGGCTCCGTTTCATCCCTGTTGAGACTTGACCCTGGAGCAGATTCTTAACAGTGACCTTAGAGAACACAGCCAGACATCTCCAACAGATCAACAACTACATTAAATTTCCCACAAACAAACAAGATAAAAATTAGCTTCTGACAAGCTGGGAGATGGATCAGTTGGTAAAGTATTTGCCTTATAAGCACAAAGACATAGCTTCAAGCCCAAGCATACAGTCACAAGCTTATAATCCTTCAGCCGATGGATCCCATTAATTCCCTGGTCAACTTGTGTAGTCTGCTTGGTGGGTCCTGGGCTGGTTATAAACCTTATCACAAAACAAATTAACAAAAAAGAGTACATGCCCAAAGAATAAAGCACAAGATTGTCCTCTGACTTCCCATATATACAATGCACATATGCACACACATATAGACAAACACACACATAAAAAATTAGGTTTAGAGTTAAGAATGCCCTCAAATTGCAGGATGGTGGTGGTACAATGCCTTTAATAGCACCATTTGGGAGGCAAACACAGGCAAATCTTTGGGTTCAAGGCCAGCCTGGTCTACAGACTGAGGTCCAGGTCTGCTGGGGCTACACAGAGAAACCCTGTCTGGAAAAATCAAAAAGAAAGAGAAATAAAGAGAGAAAGGAAAAAGAAAAAGAAAGAAAGAAAGAAAGAAAGAAAGAAAGAAAGAAAGAAAGAAAGAAAGAAAG
>JADRCD010191949.1:29926-49342 GCA_019843815.1 Montemys delectorum
AAGAAAGAAAGAAAGAAAGAAAGAAAGAAAGAAAGAAAGAAAGAAAGGAAGGAAGAAAGAAAGGAGAGAAAGAAGGAGAGGAAGAAAGACAGAAAGAGAAAGAAAGAAAAGAAGAGAAAAGAAAAGGAAAGGAAAGGAAAGGAAAGGAAAGGAAAGGAAAGGAAAGGAAAGGAAAGGAAAGGAAACAAAAAGAGGACCCAGCTATACCACTCCTGCGCATATACCCAGAAGATGCTTCAACATGTAATGAGGACACATGCTCCACCATGTTCATAGCAGCCTTATTTATAATAGCCAGAAACTGGAAACAACCCAGATGTCCCTCAACAGAGGAATTGATAAAGAAAATGTGGTACATCTACATAATGGAGTACTACTCAGCTATTAAAAACAATGAATTTATGCAATTCTTAGGGAAATGGATGGCTCTGGAGAATTTCATCCAGAGTGATGTAACTCAATCACAAAAGAACATACATGGTATGCACTCACTGATAAGTGGTTATTAGCCCAGAAGCTGGGAATAACCAAGATACAATCCACAAACCACAAGAAACTCAAGAAGGAAGACCAAAGTGTAGATACTTCAGTCCTTCATAAAAGGGGGAACAAAATACCTATGGAAGGAGTTGCAGAGACTAACTATGGAGCAGAGAGTGAAGGAAGGACAATCCAGAGACTGTTCCACCTGGGAATCCTTCCCATATTCAATTATCAAACCCAGACACTATTGTGGATGCCAGCAAGTGCTGGCTGACAGAAGCCTGATATAGCTGTCTCCTGAGAGGCTCTGACAGTGCCGGAATAATATAGAAGTAAAGGCTCACAGCCATCCATTTTACTGAGTACAGGGTTCCCAATGAAGGAGCTAGAGAAAGAACCCAAGGAACTGAAGGGGTTTTCAGTCCCTTAGGAGGAACCACAATATAAACTAACTAGTACCCTCAGAGCTCCCAGGGACTAAATCACTGACCAAAGAGTACACATGATGGGACTAATGGCTTCATCTGCATATATAGTAGTCAGTCATCAATGGGAGGAGAGGCCCTTGGTCCTGTTAAGGTTCCATGCCCCAGTGTAGGGGAATGCCAGGGCCAGTAAGCAGGAGAGGATGGGGTGGTGATCAGGGGAAGGGGGGAGGAAACAGGTTTTTTTTCCCCTGGAGGAGAAACCTGGAAAGGAGATATCATTTGAAATGTAAATAAAGAAAATATCTAATAAAAACTAAAAATAAAAAGTAAATAAAAATAAAATAAAATTTAAAAAGAAAAGAAATAGAAAAGGAAAGGAAAAGGAATGACTTAACTATTACATGGTACCTTGCTACCTGATCCCCAAATCCTATGTTGAAGGGATAACAAAGTAAGCATGTTCTCACTTAGTGCCCCTCCCCTCCTCTCCTGCTGAAGACACAGACAGACATCATGTTGTGAAGATCTTGAGAACTGAAGTTACCAAGCTCATACACTTTGGGTTTCTGGGACAGTGAAAGAAATCTGCTTGCAGGCAGGAGACGGGCAGAAGAAGTACAGTGAGAAACCATGATGACTAAGGCTCACTAGACACTCAGTCCTACTAAAGTGGTGAGCTCTGGGGTATGCCGGGGGGGGGGGGGGGGGGGGGACAGGCCCTGACCTTCTTCTTTTCTGTTCTTGGTTCTTCTTGGAGCAGCAGAGAGGAAACTTGGTCTTATGAGTTATTTAGGGTTGCTCTATAATAATAATAATAATAATAATAATAATAATAATAATAATAATAATAATAAAAGTTTACCTATCTTAAGTCTGTGTTACCATGCTTCAGTAGCTGACTGCCTTCTGAATTCCCCTGAGGTGAGAAACTGTTTAACACCTCCTCATGAAACAGTAGGGGATTAAGTAAAGTAGCCTTTGTTCTATCTCTGCAAGGGTCTAACTCCAGCCTACTAATATCATAGGAAGAAAAAGGGACACTTGAAAAGTGATTTTAGCCTGTATTTCTAAATTCTTCAATTCTCAAAAAATTTTCTATAAAAGTTCTGCTCCCAAAAGTTATCCTAGCCTCTTCTAATTTTGCTCCTTCCTCCTACTCTGATGTCACAGTAATGCCCTTATTCTCATGTCATTACTCCCAGTGCTATGCCTTTACTTGTAAGTTCTTCTTGAGTTCTGTCTAAAAAGTTCTCTCTTGAGTCCTGTTTAGTCCTGTCTAAAAAAGTTATTTTTTTCTCTTTATCATAAACATCTTTGAGAATACATGATCACATGGCAAAAAGTTCACCAAAAGTTTACACATAAATTCAAATCATAAGTCAAATAAGAAGTTTACAACAGAAAATATTTATATGCATATCCATTAGGAATAATAATCTGGCTAAACATTCATCGTCTGTCTTCAGATTTACAGGTTCATGGAAAGCTAAAAACCACAACTTTTTGTGATTAAGCACTAGTAAAGTTTTGTATAGATAAACCCAGTCAATATTTTATCTTGTCCTTGCACCTATAAATCATTACTCCCTTTTTTATAACCTTTGGCTAAGGGTTTTACAACCTCCTCAAATGTGCTCTAAGTTGTAGAGGCCTGCTTGCTATCTCAGAAGCAATTAGCTCATGATACTTGAAGACTGGAAGAGTTCTTATTGGAAGAGTTACTGGAAGAGTTTTGGTTATCAGAGAGAATCTAATAGCAGTCCCACTATAAAAAAGCTTAGTAATTACTAATATAATTTTAGGAATTCTTATGGGATCATCATTAAGAATTAGGAAATCATCTATTTGTCTATATAGAATCACTACAAGACAGAACATCTTTGTTGTTCTGCAGAGATCTGCTCAAAGGGGTGGGCTAATACTTAGTGATATTATAAATATACATGTTATTATACATACATGTATATGTGTGTATATATATATATATAAATGGAAAAGTATATTTTTTAAGATTCAATCTGTAATGTAATACCTCTATCTTAGACCAATGCCAATTAAAAAACAAAACAAAACCCCCACCAACTACCATGAAAACAAGCCAACTAAGATTGTAAGAGAACCAAAACCGCTTCATCTATCCATCTCTGAAGAGCAGTGTCTCCTGGCGTCTTCATACCCGCCTCTTCTGTGTACTTATGTACAGCACATTGTGTCCTCAGATGAACGCATCTCCGTACTTATTCTTCAGCTGTCCGTTGACATACTCCTCTGTCTGTTCCAGCACTATATTCATGTAGCCATCCAGGCAGGCCAGGACCCCTCGATAATCCACACCAGAATTTAATTTCACCACAACTGGCTGCCTGATGATCTGCTTTAAGAAGTCACTAGGGGTTTGCTTCCACAGACTCATTTATAACAATTTTGGGAGGCTGGAAACCTGAGTTCTAATCTCCTCTGCTACTTAATTAGTTGCGCATCACCATTTTACCTGTCATGGCCCCAGGCTCATCTTGCAACCGGGATCCAGAAGCCTCATAGGCCGGGACTCCCAGAAAAGCATATTAATAGGAGGAATCATTCATTAAATAAATTTCTCCTGGGCCTTGCCTGCTAGAGCAAATCCATTGTAGATTTTAAACCAAGGTGGGCCCATCTCAGGAAGATCTCCTAGTTTTTACCTACTCCCTGATGGCTTCTGACAGGGATAAGAGAAAATGTCTCAAACAGTTAATGACTGGTGAAGATACTCAATGTTGACCTGTGACCTACACACACACTGTACTGCCTGGTTTTATGTCAACTTGACACAAGCTGGAGTGATCACAGAGAAAGGAGCTTCAATTGGGAAAATGCTTCCATGAGATCTAGCTGTAAGCCATTTTCTCAGTTAGTGATCAAGGGGAGAGGGCCTCTTGTGGCTGGTAGTCTTGGGTTCTATAAGAGAGAAGGCTGAGAAAGCCAGGGGAAGCAAGGTAGTAAGTAACATCCCTCCATGACCTCTGCATCAGCTCCTGCTTCCTGACCTGCTTGAGTTCCAGTCTTGACTTCCTTTGGTGATGAACAGCAACATGGAAGTGTAAGCTGAATAAACCCTTTCCTCCTCCCCAACTTGCTTCTTGGTCATGATGTTTGTGCGGGAATAGAAACCCTGACTAAGACACACAACCTAAATCCAGCAGATTTAATTTGTGGTATGGATAATCCCAAAAGGAAGGTATGGCCAGGAGGCTTTGCCTCCTTGGAAAAGCATTGTTCCTCTGGACAGGGATGTCTAAGAGCTCCCAGACTTCTCCCAGCTCTGTTGATATGGCTGGAACTGTAAGAGCCATTTGTAGGCTAAAGAAATCTCAGCCAGTTCCTAGCTTGGTGTACCTATCCAGTCCAGTGATGACTAGGCAGGGGAGGAGAGGAGACTTAAAAGAAGTGTGGCGAAGTTTAAAGAAAAAGAGGAGAGGAAGGAAGAGGAGGAAATGGAGGAAGCAGAGGAATGAGGATGAGGAGAAAGAAATACTCTTGGTGCTAGGTACCAGCCCCTCCCTTCCTACTTAGCAGGTAGTGGGACTCAGCATAGGCCCTCACACTGGAAGAAGGATGATGTCAGGCTCTGATTCAAAGCCAAATACAACTGTAGTTCTCTGTGATATTCCTTAGGACCAAAGCGTCTATGTGCACAGTAGGAGATTTCAAAGTCTCTTTCCACACCCCTTCCCTTCTCTCCTGTCATGTGAACCATGACCAGGATGGCTGTTTTTCATCCCTTTCATTCATGGCTCACCAGCTACATCAGGCATACTGCCAAGTGACCTTTTTACAGTAATACCTTCACCATAATAGCAACTTTGTGAGGTAGGCAATATCACAATTTTACATATGATGTCTCTAGCCTATGTTTATCTGTATCTTTTCATCTGGCAGGTACTGTGTAATGGGTAAAATCTCATTCTAAGGAAGGCAATATTTGCACCCCTATATTGTGGAGATGAACATACAGAGAGAGAAGCAAAGAAGACTGTCCAAGGTTTTATATGAAATCCCCTGTCAGGATTCCTCAGCAAAGTTCATAGCCAGGGAAATCACAACCTAGCAGCCTGAAATTAATGTCCTCCTGAGGCCTTCCTAGGGAATTCTTCCTAACAGCTGTGTCAAGATTTTTCGCCTAGCAACATTGTTGACACTGAAGGCCCCTTGCAGTATTAGTTTTATTGCTGTGATAAAACACCATGATCAAAGCAACATCTAGACAAAAGAATTCATTTGGGTTTACTGTTCCAGAAGGGGAGTACGCAGTAGCCCAGGAGGCATGACAGCAAACAGCTAGAATGAGAAGCTGCAAGATGGAATAAGCAACCACACACAGAAGTAGAGAGAATGAACTAGAATCACAGTGAGGCTATAAGCCCAGTCCGATGGCATAGTTCCTTCAGCAAAGCTCACCCCTAAAGCTTCCTCAGTCTCCCCAAAGAGCAAACAACAACACCAGCAGTGGACCAAGTATACAAACACATGAGACCAAGCGGGGGCAGGGGTGGGGGTGGGAGTGTATTTCTTATTGAAACCACTGCAGTTCCTGTGCATGAGCATGTCTGGGAAGCTTGCGTCTGCCTTCTTTCCCCAGGCTAGACACATATCAGATAGTGAAGACTGAAGGTTATGGGTTAGACTCAATGGGAGTAGTGGACCTGAAAGACCCCCATAGGGAGACCCTCGCTCAAGTCCCAGGAGAACGTGCACCCAAGGAAGCACGAGAGACCATCTTGATGTAAACACACGAGGTAGTTTAATATCGGAGCTCCGGGTGGACCCATATCTCACGCAGGAGACAGAGGGATCCACCTCGAGGCTCAGGGGTTAGGGGTTTTTATAGGAAGGAGGTCTAGGGGAACAAAGGAATTAGCATAGCAATACATAATTGGCTAATTCAAATCCAGCTAGAATACATGCAGATCAGAGCATAGGGAAATTACTAAGGGTGGTATTGAGGTAGTAGGGCATCTGGCTGGCCTCCAACCATACCTCATCTTTCAGTTGGGTCATCTTGCCCAGACAGGTCCCTGCTTGCCTGAGCCCACCCAGACATGTCCTATCTATCTCTTCTTGGCCTGCTAGTTCCCAGAATGTTCAATCGCTTGCTTGTTCATTCCCAGGCCTATGTGGGCAAGCTTGTGCTGGATTTTCAGACTTATAATTCTTCTACCTGGCCAGCACAGGTCCTAAGCTTTAGTTACTCCTTTCAGACCAAACACTTGGACTGAGGACATGGTGAGTCTCATAGTTGGTATGTAGAAGACTGTTTGGAGATGAATAGTGTGGGTAGCAAGCTTCTGATGTGTGTTAGAGGTCAATGTGGCATCATGGCTGAACCTTTGCCTTGGTGACAAACAAACCAGAATTTCAGACCTTGCTCTGTTAATAACACCATTAGTGAACTTGAACTTGAGTAAAATGCATATATACTCATTTTCTTATCTATAAACCCCTACTTCATGGATTGTTATGGACATTAAATCCTATGGCTATGAAATAGCATCAACTATCAGTCCAAACATACAGACACATAGAAATAGGAGTTTCTTTGTGTTTCTACAAGAAAGATAATTATTATCATTATTGTCATTAATACTACATTGTCACTAATATTAATATATTGTACAAAGCCTCATATATCAGGACTGAAGAGATGGCTTAATAATTAGCAGCACCTACTGTTCTTCTAAAGAACTTGGGTTCGGTTCCCAGTACCCATAGGAAGCTCACTCACAGCCACACTCCAGCTTCAGAGACCACCATGCCCTCTTCTGGCTTCTGAGGGTACCTATACACAAGTGTGAATATACAGAGAGAGATGCATGCATAAAAGTAAGACAATGCTCTAAAAGAAAATTCTATGCATCACAGGCTGGCCTTAAACTTCTATATAACTGAAGATGACGTTGAACTTCCAGTATTCCTGTGACTCATGCCCTGGCTGGCGAACAATAGGGATGAGGCCCAGGGCTTCATACTAGGCAGGTACTCTTCCAACTGAACTGCATCCTCATGCTCTATTTTGTTTTTGTTGTTGTTGTTGTTGTTTGTTAATGCTGTTATGCAAAATGGCCAAATATGGTAATCAACTTTAATATATAATTTTCTCAATTAGAAATCTTGTTCTAATGAAGATTCTAATTTTGAAGATCTGAGATGGGATCCATAGTCTCATCCTAACAGGTTCCCAAAAATGTTAATGGTGAGTCTAGTCCCTGGCCCACAGTTTGAACAGCAAGAATCCAAGTCTTTCAGCATTGACACACAAATTCAAAGAGAAAATGAGGAGGAAGGAAATGAGCCTGTTTCACTTTGGAAGCACTGTCTCAGAGTCTGTGTCTCTGTTCTCCAATAACAGGTGTCTTAGTCAGGGTTCTCTAGAGTCACAGAACTTATGGTAGTCTCTATGTAGTAAAGGGATTTATTGATGACTTACAGTTTGTAGTCCAACTCCCAACAATCAACTCTCAACAATGGTCAACAACAGCTGTGAATGGAAGTCCAAGGATCCAGCAGTTGCTCAGTCTCACAAGGCAAGCAGGCGAAGCAGAGAGAGCCTTCCTTCTTCCAATGTCCTTATATAGGTCTCCAGCAAAAAGTGTGGCCCAGGTTAAAGGTGTGTGCCACCACACCTTTAACCCCAGATGACCTTGCTTGAACTCGTAGATCTTCTAGTCTTCATCTTCTAGGATTCATAGCCACTATGCCACCACACCCTTATTCCCAGATGATCTTGAACTCATAGAGCTTTCTATGTTAATCCTATGGGATTCATAGCCACTATTCCTCAAGGTCTCCATGCCAAGATTCAGGTCAGAAACTTGTATCTCTCAGCCTCCAGATTAGGGCCACAGGTGAGCCTTCTAATTCTGGATTGTAGTTCATTTCAGACGTAGTCAAGTTGACAACCAGGAATAGCCACTACAACAGGGTACCCAAGGAAGGAGCGAGAGAAAGGACCCAAGGAGCTGAAGGTTTTGCAGCCCCTTAGGACAAACAACAATATGAACTAACTAGTACTCTCAGAGCTCCTGTAAAATTGAGCAAAATGGAGATACCTCATAAAAATACCAGAAAGCAAGGGGGTCCACTTATCCTTAAGACAAAGGGTTTTGGAAGAGTTTACAGAGCAAACACCCATCCCTAAGGAATGCATGATTCCAGGAGACATCCCCAGGAGGGTGGATCTTCCTCATCCCTCCTGTGCATCCCAGGTGTCTTATCCTCACTGGGAGGAGAAAGGTCAATAGAAACTAAAGAACAATGAAAAAGATAAAGTATAACCAGCCCGTGTTGTAAACTGTAACTAGCCCACCTTGTAAGCTGTAAAACTCTGTTCTGAAATGGTATAAAAACTCAGGGCTTTGTTTCCTCGGGGTCACTCTGTTCCCGATTACACAGTGACCCTGGAATACTAGTTTTAATTAAAAAAATTAACCTCGTGTTATTGCAGTGGCCTCCTTCCTGATTCTTCACAAGTGGGGTGCCCATACCAAATATAACACTCCCAGGGACTAAAACACCAACCAAAGAGTACACATGGTGGGGCTAATGACTCCAGCAGCACGTGTATAGCCGAGGATGGCCAAGTTGGTCATCAATGGGAGGAGAGGCCCTTGGCCCTGTGAAGGTTCTATGCCCCAGTGTAGAGGAATGCCAGGGCCAGTAAGCAGAAGAGGGTGGGGTGAGGAGCAAGGGGAGGAGAGAGGGAACAGGGGTTTGTTTTAGTTTTTTATTTTATTTCATTTTATTTTTCTTTTCTTTTTTTTGGTGGGGGGGGGGGGAACCTGGGAAAGGACGTATTGTAAATAAAGAAAACATCTAATAATAATAAAAAAAAACACTGACCAAAAGCAGCTTAGCGACAAAGAGGCTTGCTTGACTTATAAGTCCCAATCATACTCTGAGAGAAGGCCAGGCAGGAACAGTAGAAGCTAGCTGTTTACTGGATTCCCCCTCAGATTTCTTATACAATTCAGGACCACCTGCTAAGGGTGGCTCTGTCCACAGTAGGGTGGGACCTTCCATGCCATCATTAACCAAAAAACAAAACAAAACAAAACAAACAAACAGAAAACACCCATAGATGTGCCCACAGGCTAATCTGATAGGGACAGTTCTTCAGTAAGCTCTTTCTTGCCAGGTGGCTCTAATTTACAAGCCTCTTCCCAGAACCACCGACCCTGGGAGAGGGAGAGTTGTTACCATTAATCTTTAACAATAGAGCATGTCTGTGCCCACAGGGTTCACGGTCTGCACTATGTCTGTGCCCACAGGGTTCATGGTCTGCACTATGTCTGTGCCCACAAGGTTCACGGTCTGCACTAACATGAACCTTAAACTACTAAGCAAGTCTGCATCTTTTTAAACACACAGCTTCTAATATCTTTGTTTCCAAACATGCTATGGATTTACTAAACATAAATAAGGTCTCTATAACAAAAAGCCTGTCTAGTCAGGAGGTAGTAGCACACGCCTTTAATCCCAGCACTTGGGAGGCAGAGGCAGGCAGATTTCTGAGTTTGAGGCCAGCCTGGTCTACAGAGTGAATTCCAGGACAGCCAAGGCTACACAGAGAAACTCTGTCTCGAAAAAACCAAAAAAAAAAAAAAAAAGCCTGTCTCATATCAGAGTCCACCACCTCACAAATACTCTTTTCTTGTCCTTCCTGCTCTGACGGTAGTGTGTTGCTTTGAATGGAAGGCTGGTATCCTCAGGAAATTCATATGTTAAGGTCTGTGCATCAAGTTTATGAGCTAAGCAGATGGGAACTCTGGAAGGTGGCTGGGCCATGACAGTGGAGTCCTTGTGAGCAAGTTTGGTTAGACAAAGAAGAGAGGGGGGAGGGAGCAGGAGATGGAGAGAGAGGGAGAGGGAGAGAGGGAGGGAGGAAGAGAGAGAGAGAGGGAGGGAGAGAGGAAGAGAGAGAAGGAGAGAGGAAGAGAGAGAGGGAGAGGTATCTTCTTCCATTGTAAGGAGGAGAGTCCTCACCAGTGGCTCAGTCATCAGCTCCTTGCTCTTACTCTCCCCAGTCTCTATTCCTATCATTGAAGCCCCCTAATCCAGAGTATTTGTTATATCACCCCAACTTCACCAAGATAAGTATGAATCCAAAATCTAAGCTGATCTTTATTTACTAACTGATTATTTGGGTGGTGACTTGAAGCATGTTAAAATAGATTTTGCTTCTGTGAAGTACAACTTCACAGAAAAGTCAAGTGGAAAGTATAGGAACTTTATGCACATCTCCTGCCCTCACCCAACACAGTCACAACCTCCCCTTGTAGCAGAGGCACCCACCAGAGTGATGATACCTTTGTTGTAACTGACGAGCCTGTGTTGGCTCATCACAATCATCCCACAGCTATGGCATTAGGATTCCCTTCAATAGGTTTCAACAGACCTGTAATGGCCTATATCTATCATTATTGTTCTAAAAGTCCTCTATGGCATGCCTAGCCTCCACGTCCCATCTCATTCCCTGGGAGTTACTGTTATTTTTCTATTCCCATAGCTTCGTCTTTTCCAGAAAGTTCATGGCTGGACTCACCCAGGGTCTACCCTTTCAACTTCGCTTACTCTGTAATACACATAACGTTGCTTCCTGTATTTTTATCTTGTTCCTATCTCCCTAACTTCCTAAAGTTGCTCAATCCTGTTGTACTTAACAACATCCCATTTTCTTCACATACAGCCATGTATCCATCCTCCAATGTGATACATGTTGATTTGAGACTTAGAACTGCTCATCTCTATAACTGTACCTCCCCACATATGGGAGAAAAAATGGAGGTAGGTGCTATTGTGAGGGAGGTAAAGAATGAAATAGGGAAGCCAAGGAGATGAAGAATGAATCAGAAGGAAGGAGAAACTGAGGTAGTGCTTATGTCATGTCCCATATCAATGATACCAGAATCAAAGCCACTTCTGATACACAAGTTCCACTCAGAATGAAGGATCCCTTTCCCAGCAGATAGACCCTTCATTAAGACAGTAGTTGCCTTCTAACCCAGGCTCCATTGTCCCTCACGTGAGTTGTGCTTCAAGAGTGCTGATCCTTGCTCTAGCCATCCAGGAGTGGATACAAGTAAATGATAGATGGCAGAGATTTCCCTTATTACTCTTGTGCCTAGGTTTCCAAAAGGTGGGATGTTCTTGTCAGCCACTGTCAAGTAGAAAAGAGGCAAAGCTATGGAGGGAGACTGGTCCTCAGAACCAGTACTTCTTAGCTTCTTGTTCCTGGACCAAGCTTAGAAATGATATCTCTACCCTGGCCCCAGACCTTGGCCACAATCCCCCACTCCATGCTGTTCTCACCTAGGCATTAGGAAGGAATCTGGTAGGCTTCCTCCTGGGTAAGCCTCATTCTTTACGTCAGGTTTGATATTTGCTAACTTGGAAAATACTCTAATCTTGTTTTAATGTGTTATTTATTCTTTAACTGTTCAGTCAACAAACATTTGAAATGCCTATGATAGTCTAGTGTTACATGTACTGACTGGAGCCAGGCATAGAGACTCTTACCCTCAAAACAAATTCAGGTAGTAGAGGAATTTAAAGGGAGGTCGTCACAGAGATCTGGGCAGAGGATCACTCGGCCCACAGTTCAAGGTGCTGCTTTGGTACAATTACAGAAAAGCCAAAACTCTATTTGTCTGAACTCCACAAAGAATGCCATGAAGGATCTTGTGAATCAGGGTGCAGGTCAATAAATGCTCAGCTGGCTATGTTTTTATGCCCTGCAACACTTGCCAATCCCACCACACCCACTTCCTTAGATCTGAACTACCAGTCCATCCTATGGTCTTAGCTTCTACTGATGGTCCACATTGGAGTGATGTCTGAGGAAGGCCTTGATTTCAGTGAGATGTAATAAAAACATTGGAGCAAGTGAGAGCAGGTAACAACAGCAAGGCTCCAGGGTGCCCAACAGCAGAAGTGCTTGGTGTACAACGCATTGCTTACAACTTAAAATGCATTGTCACTGCAACTTAGGCAATAGGTACCTGAACTCCAGAGGAAACGGGTCTCAGCACTTAAAGGAATCACTTCTCAGACACCTCCAAGTATCATCATTAAGCCATTTACATTAAGCTGAACCTTCCTGTCTCCCTAGATTCCTATACCATTAATCTCTAACACAAATGAGTATGCTGTTACTAAGGTGAAAAATAACTTATTGGAGTAAATACCAACCTTAAAAATGTATGTTTTTACTTCTGAACTAACAAAGAGCAATCATTATACATTAGAAGACCTGTTTATTTTGTTTTTTTTTTATTTGTAGTAATTAATAATTATATTTCTGCTCAGAAAACCATAACAGCCTTATTTAAAGTATTCTTATCCTGATGGTGAAAATTTATGTCTTCCTCATCTTTACGTGTTTTTAAAGTAATTAAAGAAATGTGATTTATTTCTGATAATTTTAATGAGTATGTCTCTTGTTCTATCTTCTCTAACTATCCTAAGGCAAGTTTTATAGCTTTTATCATTATAGAAAGGATGACTTTGGAATGGGCAATAAAAGATCACTGGGTAACCTTTGCACAAAAGGCAAAAGACTCTTAAGAGTTAATCAGTTCCACACAGTGGTGACTTTCCTGTATGATTTTACACTTCCGTCAGGTTTGAATTACCCTCTAATAAACTAACAGCGGTAGAAAAATGACTGTCTATGAACATTTAAATTAGAGGGGACCAGTAGAAAGAAAAACTAACTATTGCTTCAAAATAATATTCCAGATTCATTTCAACATTTTCTTAATGTATTATGATTCATGTACTTACTCAGTAAAATCTTTAGCATGTGTTAATTTGTATCTGGAAGTCATAAATCCTATCAATTTTTTAAAATTAGCTTCTGTGGTCACAAATTTGTTATCAGTACTATCAGATGTAGAATATAGAAGTGACCTCATCTTTTGGTCAGCACAATAAAATAGACACAAAATACATAGGACTTAACAACAAAAACTTTTCCTGAAATCCAGCTCTAGCCCAGTGCCTTTTACACAAATTTCTAATTAACTTGACAGGGACTCACACATTTGCTGAGCACATCTATTGCTAGTGTTACAACAGTGGTAGAGATGTCCACATAGAGCACTAGAAGGGTTTCATTGATTAAAATGTACTGGGATATGGTAGAGCATCTTTTGGGTATAAGCCCAGGAGTGGTATAGTTGGGTTTTGAGGTAGAACTATTCCAAATTTTCTGATAAACTGTCAAATTGATTTCCAAAATGGTTGTACAAGTTTGCACTCCCACCAGTAATGAAGGAGTGTTCTCCTTGCTCCACAACTTCGCCAGCATGTTCTGTCATTTATCTTAGTCATTCTGATTGGTGTGAGGTGGAATCTCAGAGTCAATATGATTTGCATTTCCCTGATGATTAAGGACATTAAACATTTCTGTAAGTACTTCTTCTCAGCTACTTGAGATCCCTCTATTGAGAGTTCTCTGTTTAGTTCTGTCCATTTTTAATTGGGTTATTTGATTTGTTGGTGTCTAACTTCTTGAGGTCTTTATTTATGTTGGACATGAGCCCTCTATCATCAGGTGTAGCGTTGAGGTCTTTATTTATGTTGGATATGACCCTCTATCTATCTATCAGACGTAGCGTTGGTGAAGATCTTTTCCCAGGCTGTAGGCTGCTGTTTTGTCCTATTAATGACATCCTTTGCCTTACAGAAGCTTTTCAGTTTCATGAGGTCCCATTTATCAATTGTTGACCTTGAACTATTGCTGTTCTGTTGAGGAAGTTGTCTCCTGTGCCAATGTATTCAAGACAGTTCCCTTTTTCTTCTATTAGACTTAGGGAGTTTGGTTTCATGTTGAGGTCTGATTCATGTGGACTTGAGTTTTGTGCAGGTGATAGATATGAGTCTATTTACATTCTTCTGCTTGTAGATATCCAGTTAGACCAACACCATTTGTTGAAATGCTTCTCATTTCCATTGTATAGTTTTGGTTTCTTTGTCAAAAATCAAATGTCCATAGGTGTGTGGGTTTATTAATGGGTCTTTGACTCTATTCCATTGATCAATCTGTCTGCTTTTCTGCCAATACCATGTGGGTTTTTTTCCTTCTATTGCTGTGCAATGCAGGTTGAAATCAGGGATAGTGATGGCTTCAGAAATTCTTTTACTGCACAAGATTGTGTTAGCTATCCTGGGTTTTGTTTGTTTGTTTGTTTGTTTGTTTTTTCCATATGAAGTTAAGAATTGTTCTTTCAAGGAATTGAGGAAATGAGTTGGAATTTTGATGGGAATTATGTTGAATCTGTATATTGCTTTTGAAAGATGGCCATTTTTACCATGGTAATCTAACCAATTCACGAGCAAGAACAGTTGCTCAACTATGCACATAGCAGCTTTATTTGTAATAGCCAGAAACTGAAAATAACAGATGCCTCTCAACTGAAAAAATAGATAATGAAACTGTGGTACATTTACACAATGGAATACTACTCAGCTGTTGAAAACAAAGACATCATGAAATTTGCAGGCAAAATAGATTGATCAAGCCAGCTCAATCAGTCAACAGAGTCATGAGGGAGGGAGGGAGGGAGGATTAAAGAAAAAAAGAGACAATTAGACAACATTATAACATGATCCCAGCAATTGCTGAGGTGGGTTTATTTTTTTCCAGTCTGCTTTTATACCATTTTAGGTACATGCAAAGAATAGGGTCAGTTCTAGGTCAAAGACAAAGTAGTCACGGAACAAATAAGGATAAACAAAGTAGTTAAGGAATAAACAAAGCATAAACTAAGGTCCCATGATTACTGTATTCAGGAACGTAACAAAATGGTCAAGACACAAAGAACATATTACTCAGCTGTATTTATCTTGAGCCCTGTCCTAGCCCAATGTAAATATTCTTGCCAATATCCTTGAAGCAGCACCAAGAGCTCTCCACAATGGATAGAACTAGAAAATACCATTCTGAGTGAGGTAACCCAGACCCAGAAAGGCACTCATGATATGCACTCACTTATAAGTGGATATTAGCCATAAAACAGAGTATAACCATCCTACAATCAATAGACCCAAAGAAGCTAGGTAACAGGGAGGGCTTGAAGCTCACTCAGAAGGGGAAATAGACATCAGAGGTGGATAGCAGGTGGAAGAGGAGTGCAGAGATCAGGTATGTTGAGGTGTTGGAAGAGAGAGCGGAAATGGGGGTGGGCATCTCTGGGATGAGCTGGAGACCTGGGATAAGCTGGAGACTTGGGACTGGAGAGGCTCCTGAGAATCTATGTGGGTAACCCTAGCTGAGATTCCTACCAGTGGTGGATATAGAGACTGAAGTAGCCACCTCTTGTAGCCAGGTGAGATTTCTAGTGGAGGAAGATGGACATCAATCTACCCACAAAATCTTCTACACAAAATTTGTCCTTCCTATAAGGACATAAGAATATATACTTCCTATAGAGTATGCAGGAGTAAAGATGGAGCAAAGGTTGAGGAAACAGCCAAACAATGACTGGCTCATTTTAAAACCTGCCCCATGGGACAGAGCCAACCTCTAAATATATTAATAATACTCTGTTATGCTAGCAGACAAGAACCTAACATAACTATCTTCTGAGATCCTTCATCTAGCAGATTATGGAAACAGATTCAGAGAACCACAGCCAAACATTTGGTGGAGCTCTGGAAGACTTATGGAAGAGTAGGGGAAAATGATTGAGAAAGTCAGGGGGATCAAGGACACCACAAGATGACTAACTTTGGGGCATGGGGGCTCACAGAGACTAAACCACCAACCAAAAAGCATGCATGGACCTAGGCCCCCTATACATATGTAGCAGATGCAGTTTGATCTTCATAAGGGTTCCCTAACAACTGGAGCAAGGGCTGTCTGTGACTCTGCTGCTGCCTTTGGATCCCCTTCCCCTAATTGGGCTGCATTGTCTGGTCTTAGTGGGGGAAGATGCCTTTAGTCCTGCTGTGACTTGATGTGCCAGGGTTATTGGTACCCATGGGGACCTCATCTTCTCTGAGGAGAAGGGGAGGAGTTTAGGGGGGAGGGATATTTGAGGGTGGGACAAGGAGGAGATGAGGGAGGGCAATTCCTATTAGGATGTAAAAGGAAAAGAAGAAAGAAAGAGGAGGACAGAGGGAGAAGAAGAAGGAAAAAGAAAGAAAAGAAGAAAAGACATGCAAAAATAAATAAAATATACTTGAGAATGACAAGTATTTCTTAAAGTATCACAAGTAAACTTAACTTCATATGAACCACTTAGTGATTTTACAGTAAAGGGTCACAGCCAACAGCAGCGTTCTCTGCAGAAATCTATCAAACACCACTTGCCTATCTGTGACTCATTGGAAACAAGCAGTGGTATTGTTGAATAAATGGGCAAATGCATACACCAGTGGCCATCCTCAGACCTCAGGCAGCATGTTTCCAGAGCTAGCAACTACATGGAGTAAGAGAACTCTTTGGAAGCCTGAGGAGTGTTGCAGATATCTACTGACAAGTTCTAAGGAAATTGTGCAACAAAAGAAACAGTAAATTAACTGTGGCTTTTAAAAACAACTTATATTTTTTTCCTATGAAAACAAAATTTAAAACTACGGTATCTTTGATGAGGAAATGTATGAATTTTTTGATATTTTAAAAGAGGGAATCTTGCTCAAAAGTTTGAACTGTTTTTCTTAAAGAGCCCTGTTCTGTTTCTGATTGTCTTTTCATAATACAAATATTAATTCTATTGACACAAATCTATACAAATCCCTGAGGACTTTCTATGACTCAAATTCAGTCAGTTCTCTGTGCTGTCTCCAAATTCATCTATTCTGAGTCATTTGTACTCATTGCATTATCGACTCCTCTGGTGAGGGAGTTTGCTTTCTGTTGTTTATAACAAGGTTTGCTACATAACCCACGATGATCTAGGTTAATGTGTTTAATTCCAACAAGTGCTTTTTCTCTATTGAGCTAATTGTGGTTTGGGGCTTTCTTCTATTGATACAGCACATTACATTGACATGTGAAGGCTTAAAGGATCTTGGAATCATGAGACAAATCCCTCTTAGGTATTGTGGTGGTTTGAATAAGAATGGTCCCATAAATTCATATACTCAAATACTTATGGAATGGCACTATTTGAAAGGATTAGGAGGTATGGCCTTTTTGGAGAAAGTGTGTCATTGGGGGGTGGGCTTTGAGGTTTCAAAAGCTGAAGCCAAGCCCAGTGGCTTTCCCTGCTGCCTGCAGATCTGGATATAGAACTCTCAGCTCCTTCTCCAGCACAATGTCTGCCTGGATGCTGGCATCCTTCCTCCTCTGCTGATAATGGACTGAACCTTGGAAACTGTAAGCAAGTCCTAATTCAGTGCTATCCTTTATAAGAGCTGCTGTGATCCTGGTGTTTCTTCACAGAACAGAAATTAAGTAAGTTATTTTGAATATTCATTGTGATGTGTTCCGGGGTTCTTCTTTCATGTATCTTTGCCTCTATACTTAAAGAGAATATTGATTCTCAAGTTTCTCTGTTTGTGGTATCTTTATCAGGTTTTTGGATTAGGAATTTAGTATCTGGCAGCACAGCATGAATTATGTTCCAATTTTTGGAAGACTTTACAAAGAGTTAGCTTCAGTTTTCTAAAAGTAGGTCAGCTTTCAAAATTGGTAGTTGAGGTGAGATGGTATGCACGGATCTTCTGAAGATAGGTTGTGATTAATTTCCCTGCTCACTCATAACTTCCATAACCAGGTTCCACTGAGATCTATGTCTGCTCCCACATAGTGTTAGGATCACTTTCTGCACTGAGCTTTCCTGCTGCTGCATTTCCTGTATTTGTGCATTTTCAATCATATTTCAGTAGTCCTTTGCTGGCTGATAGCTCTACTGAAATTCTCCCTGCTTTAATGCATTCATTTCCTTTGATAACTCTACTGTCCTGTGAAAGGGGTCTCACAAGAAGACAGTCAAATGTGGGTCTTGTCATCAAGAATCGAAAGCCAACTTCTTATCCTTGACTAATCCTTGGCAGACTTGCCCTTGGATGTGGGTGTGTAAAGCAGAATTGAATTAACTCCAATATATCAGTACCTTGGAAACTAGATTGTGTTGCCTAGCACATTATCTTAAGGTTTTCATATTTATAGAATGAGAATATCATTTGATTTGCCTTATAGCCTCAAACATGCAAAACAAAAACCAGTGAGTCAGTTATTTTTTATTTTCATTCTAAACATATATGCATACTTTAGAGGAATGTAATCTATATGTGAGTGTATGTGTGTGTTGTCTGTTGTTGTGATTGTTCTAGTTTGATTTCTATTGCTGTGATTAAAATTATGACCAATTAAAATTAAAATTATGGTTTAGTGCAGAGTTTTATCAGACATTCAAAGAAGATTTAATACCAATACTCCTCAAACTATTCCACAAAATAGAAACAGAAGGTACTCTACCCAATTTGTTCTATAAAGACACAATTACTCTGATACCTAAACCACACAAAGACCTAACAAAGAAAGAAAACTTCAGACCAATTTCCCTTATGAATATCTATGCAAAAATATTCAATAAAATTCTTGCAAACTGAATCCAAAAACACATCAAAAGGATCATCCTTCATGATCAAGTAGGTTTCATCCCAGGGATGCAGGGATGGTTCAATATATGGAAATCCATCAGCGTAATTCACTATGTAAACAAACACAAAGAAAAAAACCATACGATCATCTCATTAGATGCTGAGAAAGCATTTGACAAAATCCAACACCCCTTCATGATAAAAGTCTTGGAAAGATCAGGAATTCAAGGCCCATACTTGAACATAGTAAAAGCAATATACAGCAAACCAGTAGCCAACATCACACTAAATGGAGAGAAACTTGAAGCAATCCCACCAAAATCAGGGACTAGGCAAGGTTGCCCACTCTCTCCCTACCTATTCAATATTGTACTTGAAGTCCTAGTCAGAGCAATTAGACAACAAAAGGAGATCAAAGGGATACGAATTGGAAAGGAAGAAGTCAAATTATCACTATTTGCTGATGATATGATAGTATACTTAAGTGACTCCAAAAATTCCACCAGAGAGCTCCTAAACCTGATAAACAACTTCAGCAAAGTAGCTGGATATAAAATTAACTCAAGCAAATCAGTGGTGTTCCTCTGCACAAATGATAAACAGGCTGAGAAAGAAATTAGGGAAACAACACCCTTCCCAATAGTCACAAATAATATAAAATACTTTGGTGTAACTCTAACTAAGCAAGCAAAAGATCTGTTTGACAAGAACTTCAAGTCTCTGAAGAAGGAAATTGAAGAAGATCTCAGAAGATGGAAAGATCTCCCATGTTCATGGATTGGCAGGGTTAATATAGTAAAAATGGCCATCTTGCCGAAAGCAATCTACGGATTCAGTGCAATCCCCATCAAAATTCCAACTCAATTCTTCACAGACTTAGAAAGAGCAATTTGCAAATTCATCTAGAATAACAAAAACC
>JADRCD010191950.1:0-16424 GCA_019843815.1 Montemys delectorum
TATGGTGTCTTCTGCCCCTGAGATTCTCTCTTCTATCTCTTGTATTCTGTTGGTGATGTTTGCATCTATGACTCCTGATTTCTTTCCTAGGTTTTGTATCTTCAGGGTTTTCTCTCTTTCTGATTTCTTTATTGTTTCTATTTCCATTTTTAGATTCTGGATGGTTTTGCTCATTTCCTTCACCTGTTTGATTGTGTTTTCCTGTAGTTCTTTATGGGATTTTTGTGTTTCCTCTTTAAGAGCTTCTAGCTCTTTACTTGTGTTCTCCTGTATTTCTTTGAGGGTGCTATTTGTATCTTTCTTCAGGTCCTGTATCATCGTCATGATAAGCGATTTTATATCTGAATCTTGTGTTTCAGGTGTGATGGTGTGTACAGGACTGGCTATGGTGGGAGAATTGGGTTCTGATGATGCCAAGTGACCTTGGTTTGTGTTGTTTACTTTCTTAAGCTTGTCCCCCCCCCGCAATCTAGTTATCTCTAGGACTACCTGCCCTTGCTAATTCTGAGTGGAGTCAGTCCTTCCTGTGATCCTGATTGTATCAGAACTCCTCAGACTCAGGCAGTCTCTGTGACCCTGTGATTTTGGGATCCTGTGACCTTGGGCTTGTTAGAGTACCTGGGAGTGCAGCAGCTTCCTCTGGGTGTTGTGGGACTGGCTGTAGTGCTTGTACCCATGGTCTGCTCAGGACACTAGCCCAGAGAGACTGGAAAGAACCCGAGCTACTCTGCTGGTGGAGTTCCTGTGTGCCTGGTCTGGCAGGTCCCAGTTACTACTGGTGTTGGGACAGATGTTGGGTCCCCCTCACCTCTGATCCTGAGAGTTTCAGAGCGCCTGGGAGTGGAGCTTCCTCTGGGTGTTGTGGGACTGGCTACAAGAACTTGTGCCCAAGGTCTACTTTCCCTTTTTAAATGCATCACTGCCCCCTCCAATATCCAGCCCTTTTCTAGTTTCATGACTTCCATTGTGCTCCAAACTAAAGACCCAAAACAAAAGATTGGAAGCAAGGACCTGCCATCCACATAAGAGAGAACATGACAAATTTGTTATTCTGGGCTTGAGTCAATATATATTTTTTCTCCATCCATTTACCTGACAATTTCACTTTTTTTTTTTTTTTTTTGCAGCTGAGTATTGTTTTGCTGTGTCTATGTACTTCATTTCTCTTATATGTTCACATGTTGATGAATATCTAGATTATTCCACTTTCCTAGCTACTGCTGTCAGAGTGGCGATGACCAGGGTAGGATATAAAGTCTCTGCTTTGAAGTAGCATAGTCAGATCATACAGCAGTTCTATCTATAGTTTTTTGATAAACTGCCAGACTGATTTCCAAAGTGGCTGTACTAATTTTCATTTCTGCCAACAGTGTTTGATTTCCCCCTTCTCATATATACTCAAGCATTTGTTGTCATTTGTATTCCTGGAGGCCGTTCTGATAGGAAAGAGATTGAGTCTAAAAGACATTTTAATTACATTGCCTGACGGCTAAAGATGTTGTACATCTAAAGTGTTTCCTAGTCTTTAGTTTTAATCTTTTACAAACTTTCTGTTTAGGCCCATGTCTTAGTCATGATTTCTATTCCTGCACAAAACATCATGACCAAGAAGCAAGTTAGAGAGGAAAGGGATTATTCGGTTTACACTTCCACATTGCTGTTCATCACCAAAGGAAGTCGGAATTGGAACAGGCACTGGGCAGGAACCTAGAGGAAGGGGCTGAGACAGAGGCCATGTAGGAGTGCTGCTTACTGGCTTGCTTCCCCTGGCTTGCTCAGGTTGGTTCTTATAGAACCCAGGACTGCCAGCCCAGGGATGGCACCACCCACAATGGGCTGGGCCCTCCTCCCTTGATCACTCATTGAGAAAATGCCTTATAGCTGGATCTCATGGAGGCATTTCCTCAAGGGTGGCTCCTTTCTCTGTGATAACTCCAGCTTGTGTCAAGCTGACACACAAAAGAAGCCAGTACAGCTCACACCCATTTTTTTGAATTGTATTGTTTAATTCTAATAATTTTCTAGGGACATTTCTGAATCATGCTTTGTTTAAAGGATACCTATCCCTTTCTCAGGCATCTGTCTGCCTCCCTGGATACATATGATAGAGTGCAGTAAATTGATTAAGATCCGTCTCTGCAGTGTCTCTGCTTACCTATGAGTTTTTCTTGCTTAGTTGACTGGGATATTGCCTGGCAGTGATATTGCCTTCATGTTGTCATCACCATGTAGTCTCACTTCATTCACATCTGTCTGATTCCAGAAAGGTGATGTATTTCTGAATGATACATTGAACACTTTTAACTGTTATCGACTGCTTCCTTTACTCTCCCACAAGAATGCCTTGCCCTTCCCATTGAACTGAAATGCATTAGCAACCTTTCTTCGAGGAACATACTCTTCCTTTACAGGAGAGATGGCTGAGCAAATATTTCTGAACCAATTTAATAATATGGTCTGCCTGTATTCACGTCTCCTGCCAAAGATACTACATAATTTTTATAAAAGGTCTTCCCCATCAGACAGGATCTCCTCAGGGTTGGTATCCAGCTCTACTTTATCTTCTCTTGTTCGTGGTATAAATTTGTACACTTGAGGGTGTACGCTACAGGAAACAGTAGCTTAAGAAACCCTTGGGACTTACCAAAATAACCTCTTCAGGATAAAATCTTGAAAAAATTAGGCCAGATCTCCATAGAATTATGATCTCTTTTGGTTTGAAGAGACGTCAGAGGTAACTTTTTCCTGAGAGCTTATTTTACGAATTATGAAACCAAATCCCAGTACATTACTCACTGGTTCCAACTCCAGACTCTCTCTCCAGGTGTCTGTTTATCCTTTACTTCCAGCTGAGTTTTGGTGTGTGTGTGTGTGTGTGTGTGTGTGTGTGTGAATGTGTATAAGTGAATATTTGTGTGTGAATATGTATGTGTTTGTTTTGTGCAATATAACATTTTACATATAACATAGTCATGTTATATTGCAAAAATAAGTATTTAATGTAGAAGAGATTGTCCAGTATAGAGGAAAATTTTCTTTATCTTGTTTTTAACATCCTTATTAAGAAAAAAATTATTGTACTAAAGACAGGAAAAAAGACATTATTGAATGATCTCACATTAATTTTTTTCTGGAATATTTTTTTCCCCAAGGATCCTCCCCCTCATTACTGTTTTGGGTAAGGGTTAATGCTTGGACTCCTGGGGTGCTGCGAGAATGTAGGGGGACAATGTTTTTAGGAGGGAGACATTTGCATGTAGCTCTTCAGAAACTGAAAGGGGTCAGGGTGCGGGCCTCCAGGAGCTAGGCAACTGTGAAGCTGAGGGAACTAGTTTAATCAGTAGAAGCAGGTGGAGAGAGGGAGGGGTCAGCGGGCAGCGGAATTTCACTGGGACCGGCGGGGCTGTCTGCTGGGAGGGGCGAGGCCGTCAGTGGCTGGGGCACTGGAAGCCCAGGCGCAGCTTGGACAAGTGGACTGCACGCAGCGCCTGCCTGCCTGGTCTTTCACACTTCTCTGGGAACCTCTGGAGAGAGAGGAAGGAAGACTTTTGGATATGGGTGAGTGCAGCGGCTCCCCACGGATCCGCAGGGGAGGGAAGCAGGTGTTACTGAAAGTGACTGTGAACCACTGATTGCGTGCATTTCCCCTGGACCATCCCCTTCCATCCCCTCCTGCGCTTTGCTCCTGGGAGTACCTCTGGATTTACTTTGGGAAGAAGGAGGGAGGGGAAGGGTGGCACTTAAGACAAAAAAAAGATGCTTAGGGTGCCTGCGACTTTGGTGTATCTTGCTTTGGACAGTATCTGACTTTTAAAAAGAGAAAGATTAGAAATAGCAAGCGGATTCTAAGGAGGAGTAGCACTATTATATATCTGATGAGGACTTTGTGGTGCAAGTTGAAGCGAGTCATGAATAAGGAAAACTTATAAAACTTTCAGCTCTTAACTTGAGTACAGAAAGACATTGCTGAAGGGCGAGATTTGGGGACAGTTCCTAGTCCCTGTGTAAACTGAATGCTCCTTTGCACAGAGGTTTTGAAGTTGAGGCTGAGAGCTTCATTTTTCCTTGGAAGAATCTTGGTGAATGAAAGGATGCCCTGAGTGGCTCGAGTCTCCTCACGGTAGCCCTTGGAGCAGTTCAGCTTCATTCCAGTTTCTTTGGAGTTCCAAGACGCAGCTTGGCACACTTCCAGGAATGTTGTGGGGTGCAATGGAGGACTTGGGGTCGGTCCCGGAGGTACAAATCCAGCATCAGAAGGAAGTGGTTTAGGGTGAGAAAAGTTTTTAAAACTGTGAAGTAACCCACTATCTGTGGAACTGGTTATGTTTGTTCAGCTTCTGCGGAAAGTGCTAGTACAACATTGCATTTCCACGGTTACTGATTAGTGATCCACCAGCAGCAGGGGATTTACTATGCAAACGCCAGTGGACTCACTGTTTCCGGTCCAAGTCCCTTAGTCGCCCCTCCCCCGCTTGCTCCCTTGTCCTTTGTTGTAAGTGATTTCACCCAGAGCAAAGGAGCCCTTTGGGCTGACGTGCCCTTGTAGAAATTCCTAAATTCCCACAGGCTCAGTGTTAGGGGATGCTCTGACTACTAAGCAGTGGGATTTATACACACTGGCCAACTTGGAAGAAAAGAAAACAGAAAAGTCGTAGAAGAACATTTTTGCCTATGAATGTTAACTGTGATCAAGACATTAATAGTCTCTTCTTGCTTGATCCTGCAAGAGCCTTAGAAAGACTCATTTTCTTTTAAGTCCTTTGTAATAAAAGTGTTAGAAATGATCTTCAGCATGTAGTCTAAGTGGAAGATGTTTTAAAAAATGGAAATACCTTCAGGTTATAAAAGCAAACCATTTCCATACTGTTAAAGAAAGTGGGCTTTGAAAAATACATGTAGTGTACTAGAGAATGTCACCAGATGAAGGGGTCTCTCTCTCAAATGAAAAGCCAAAATAATTGATTTGGTGTCATCATGTAATCACAACTCTATTAAAAACATTGAGATGCTAGTATTTAGAAAACATGACATTATTTACCCGGATCAACTTAAGCTTGAATTGGCTGGCTATCAAAAGTTAAGTTTTTCCCATCTCAGAGTTAATTATTTCTCTAGTTTGTATTTCTAAACCATAAAGAAAATGATTTACTCTGAATTTTTACTTTAATTTTCATGCATAGATCACTACTAATCCAAAGTATATAAAGGGCTGTGGGGTGTGGTTCGAGTTAGTACGCCCATTTCTGGACTAATCTGGAGTTGAACCTTGATTCTTACAACTATTGTTCCGTCAGGAATGGATGACAAATTTCTCCTGCATTTGAAGTCACTTAAAACTCAAGTAGGCGTCAGTTCCCTGCCGAGACAGGCAGTAGAGGAATGAGGGAGAAACCACAGGTTAGGAAACAACAAGACAAAATAATAATAATAATAAAAAAAACCTATGAAACCAATTAATTGGTACACAACAAGAGAGAGAGAATCTACAGCCAAGACTCAGGATGGAAATTAGGAGAAACAATCCACAGAAAGGTTTGAAGAGCCAAAGGGAAGAAGAATATGCACGGAAATGAGATAGAAAGTACTTTATTGTGGAAGTTATATTCCTCCTCTTCCTGTTCACTTGTGAAAACCAACCAACCAACCAACCAACCAAACAGAATTTCAGTTCTTAATACCTTTTCTTTTATTCACAGGTGATAAATTATTAATTAGTAACTCAGAAATGGAGTCTAGGGTGCTGGGAAAACAGAGAAAATAGTACAGGAAAGTGTTGCACTGTCTGAGCAGGCTGTGTCTTTCCTTTTCTGGTGTCAGAACTGATAGTTAAGCCAGGAGGTGGTGGCACATGCTTTTAATCCCAGTACTCAAGAGGCAGAGGCAGGCAGATCTCTGAATTCAAGGCCAGCCTTGTCTAAGTAATGAGTTCCAGGACAGCCAGTGCTACACAGAGAAACTTTGTGTCTCAGAAAGCCAAACAAAACAAACAACAACAACAACAAAATGAACTAAAGGAAATGGGGCTTTTAGGATGAGTGTAATAATCACTGATTGTAGGAGACCTTCTTATTCTACCTCTGTGGAAGGGTCAGAGTAATTTGTCAATGAAATTGTCTGAGTAATTTATAGTCATCATATCTATAATGCACATTGCAAATTCTCAACAAACAAAACAAGTTGTGTACAAATAGGGAAATTGAGATACGGGATTTCCCTTCTTCAGCAATGTCCTTGGTTTGGGTAGGAACACTCCCTTTTTGCCTCAAACTTCTCTGAAGAAAGGTCAGAGAAAATAATTTATATTAAAAAAATGCAGGGGCCAAGTATTTTCTGGGCATATTAATATTTTAGCTTCAAGGTTAACATTAACTACCATTCATGTTTCTCAGAGTCCAGGAGAGAGGTAGGGCAAGAATATTTAACTTTTTTTCCCTAAATGTATTAGTCACTGCTCTATTTAAATATGTGTAAGTGTGTGTGTATAAGAGTTCCTAAACTTTGGTGGAAGATACACCTCCATAATGAATTGTTTCCTTGGGAGGGGCAGTGCAAGGCACACTGGTTAAGGGGTAAAGAAGAGGTAAAGAAGGCATAAAGTAGGGAAAGGTATGAGCGACCAATTATGTACTAAATGCCCTACATTAGAAGCTTGAAATGTAATATCATAAAATTCAGCCATAGAGCAAAAGCCCATACACTTTGACGAGAGCCAAGACCAGACTATATTTTCTGCCATTCACTTTCAAATAATATGGATTTGGTTAAAGATATTTAAAATTTTTAAAAATTTGGATTATGGGCTTCTAATTGTATTTCAGGAGACAAGCAATATAATATAAACAACTATGAACAAGATATAAATAGATAATGTTTGAAACAGGTCGCTCTTGTAAATCATTGAAGATCTTCTATTTTGTGTTTGGTGAGGGGGAATATAAATTTATGTAGCTCCGACTATTGTTCAGTCATAGCAAGAGGCAAAACATGTGACTCTATTGAGTTCAAATTACTTTTTTTTAAAAAAATCAAGTGTATTGTGTGATTCTAGAGTCCAGTCTAGACTAATAGTAACAACGCTTATGTACCATTTAAGTCCCTAGTATATTATTTTTCTGAGACAGTTATAATAATCTAAGAACATTGTGAGCCAGATAAAGATAAATTAGTGTCATGCGTGTCTTTTGCTGTAAATAAACCATTCTTCAAATGAGTTTAGGAAAATGATTCATTAATAACTCTCATGGCTCTATGTGCTGTCAGCTCCTCACTTCTTACATTCAGCCTGGAATTGTTACTGTGTAATATCAGCTAGGTATTCAACCATCCTTAGGTTTCATCAAACTGACTCACAAATAGCTGGCAACTGATAGTGTCTGTCGATTGTGGGTTCATTTGCAGCCTTCTTTTTGTTGTTGTTGTTTTTGTTTGTTTGTTTGTTTTTCCTGAGAATAATGAAGGTTTCCAAGAAATAATCTTCCAAAGAGAGCATTCTAAGATGCCCAGGGGCTGACCTATCATCAAGGAAGTGTCTGTATTTTATTGGTGTATTTTATTGACCACAAAGGTCCAGAATAGGGTGTTGAGTTTAAGACTAAGAAATCAGGTCTAACATCTTGTCAAGTACAGGCTGACTGACATAAGGAGAGCTGAAACTGGAGAGAGCTGACTAATCCATCTCATTCTTAAAGCAAATGCCTTATGAGTGGGATCATGTTGCATGGACTAAGTAAAATTCTTTGAAACACAAATTGCAAGTGACTATCTCTAATTAGAAATGTGAAGCTATTCCATTATAGTAAGCCACACCAAAATTTCACAGCAAAGCACCAAGTGTAGAAATTGGTACTTGGGTAGAAATATGGTGGTTGATTCCTAAGAGTAAAATCTACTCCAAATGGTGGCAATAGAATCAGCTAGTCTTTCTTATTTTCATGTAAATCTGAAAATCTAACAAGATTATAAATTAATGTTTTATTTATAATGTATTTCAAATCGAGAATATGTCATAAGGTAAAATGCAGAGAAAATAGAAAAGATATTTACTAGCCTACTATAAATATTCCATACTCACTGATGATCTATTTGTAAAATTGAGATTGTTCCATTTTTCTAGAGTATATTAATTTTATAAATATATCATTGTAACTGGTATACCTAATTATACTTCTCTTTGAAAAGATACACTTAAATTAACTATGTAAAATTCTACTTGATAAAACTTCATGTAAGTTGTGTTACTTTTAACTATAACAATGATTAAACATCAAAGGTCGTATCCTAGACAATTGAAAAACAAAGAAAATTTATTTTAAATGAGATGTTTAAATTCAAAGCCAGGATTCATTTCAGCTTAGAAACTTAGAGATCCTAACCATTTAACCGTTAGATTCTTGCTATGTCTGAATTTTTTTTTCTTTTTCTTTGGAGATCATTGTATTAATAACTGTTAAAAAGAAAGAGGAACTAGGAATAGATCATATAAAGATGTATATACTCACTACTCAAAGTAAAACGAGCACGTAAACCTCCACCTTGAGGAACCAAAACTGATTTTATACATACATGCTCAGGTGGAGGATCGTGCACGCACACACACACACACACACACACACACACACACACACACACATAAACACAGATGTTATGGATCTAGTTGTAAGCAATTTAAAGAAATCATTGTTTAGTTTGTTAAGATATTCATTCACTACTTATCCTAGGAGATATACTTAAACACTATTATAAAAAAATTAAGTATGTCTTACTACTTTTATATGTCTTTTTGTTACAGAATCTCTAATTTTATTAGAATACTAGAGTCTATTAAATACTGATTCCTGGGTAAGACTTTTGAGATTCACATTCAGAATGCTTGGTTTTCAGACTTCTACTTACAGTTTTCCTGGTCAGTTCAATTAATTTTAGGTCAAGAAGTGTGGGTCTGGGTTGAAAATAAAATGTCCAGAATGTTTCTCTTCTTTGCCAAGCTGATTGTGCTACTCATTACAACTTTTAACCATTTTCTTGTATTAAATACATTAGTTCATAATCATCACAACTTAAACATCCATTATCAAGATTTAGATTTTGAGATATTCCCATTTCCAGTTCATCACACTATAACTGGATAAGTGAAGTACAGTTGTAGCTTGTGTCCCTTATTTGCTCACGGGAAAACCTAATGTGACATTTTTCGTCTAGAATTTGCTGAATTTTTCTCCCTTAAAATTAATTATGACTTCCAGATTCAAGGCATCAGGTGTTGTTTATAAACAAAAACAATGTATGTATGTATGTATATTACATGTAAATATACATAGATATGTTTTTGTTTATAAGCAACACTTGAAACCTTTAGTCTGAAAGTTCTGTTTTCTCAAATATATGTACATATATATATACACATACCTACATGTGGGGCAGTTCTGACAGCCAGAGTCCAGTAGAGCAGAGCCACTTAGAACCCCGGAGACCTACTGAGCATTTGCTCAAAGGGACGGCAGGCGTTCGGTGAATTGCTCCTGAGACCATGGCTCGGATTTCAGCCCAGACCCCTCACAGCTGCCTCTGCAGGAGATGTGTGCTCTATCAGGCAGACACTGCCTCCAACTCCCAGCATTCTAGCTGGACCTTACACACAGTCATCTGACCACAAGCCAGGCATGCCACGCCCCATACAATAAAAGAGGCGGTTTGCCCCCTCCTCTCTCTCTTGCTTCCTCACTCTCTTCTTCCCTCCTCTCTCTTTCTCTTGCTTTCTCTCTCTTCTTCCCTCCCCTCTCTCTCTTGCTTCCTCTCTCTTATTCCCTCCTCTCTCTCGCTCTTGCTTCCCCTCTCTCTTCTTCCCTCCCCTCTCTCTCTTGCTTCCTCTCTCTTATTCCCTCCTCTCGCTCTTGCTTGCTTTCCCTCTCTTTGCTCTCTCTCCCCTCTTTGCTCTTTGTTCTCTTCTCTTTCTCCCTCTTCTTCTTCCTCTCTCTCTCTCTCTCTCTCTCTCTCTCTCTCTCTCTTTCCTCTCCTTTCCTTCTCTCCACTCAACTAGCATATTTCCCCTTCCTACAATAAAATAACTCATTCATACATTGCCTCCTTTTAATTAAGGCGCCGTGCAGCAAACAGGCCAGGCCCTGGGAGGAGAGAGAGAGACCTGGGCCTCACCACCAGGCCCCCATCCAGCCAGCCCTGGGAGGGAGAGAGACTCGGGCCTCACCACCAAGGCCCGCAGCCACCCAGGGAGAGAGAGCCACAGCAGGCCGGGCCTGGGCCACAACCCAGGCCCCCCTCCACCACCTTATTGGAACAGCATCTACATATGTAAAAACATATATATACATATACATATGTATATATATCATATAACATTCCATTCTTCTGTCCTCAGCTGTCTATTTTGAGGCCTATTCCTTCAATATCTGTATGTTCAGAACTAAATCACCCACTAAGGTCTAACTCTTTATATTCTCTCTCATCCTACTTTTTTCCCTCTGATATGTAAATAAAGAGGTACTCATAGTTAATGAACAGGTGCTGAAAGGAAGATCTGAATACATACATATTGCTAGGAGAATATGGCCAAACTATGAATGTAGTACATAAACACTTGAAATTTAAGTCAACATTATATCCAAATAAAATATGTTTCTGCCCAGGTGTGGTGGTTCACAGCCTTTATCCCAGGAAGGCAGAGATAGGCTGATCTCTGAGTTTGAGGCCAGTCTGGTCTACTTGAAGTTAAATGGTTACAATGTTACATGATGAACTCCTTTCTCTAGAACCCTCAATGCTTGATCTGTACATGCCTTTTTCCTGCTAACAGTTATTTGTTACTATATAGTTTCTCTCCATTATTTGGTACCAAGTCTGGATTCTGGGAGCAGCATTTTCTAGGTAGCTGGCCAAGATATCATCAAATTCCTGAATTTTAAGGTATTTATTTTACCTTCTTTCCCTCCTTTACCAACATACACAATAAATGAAGTAAAGAACTGATTGTTGGCAAGTGTAAAACATTAGTCTTCATGGTGGTAAGGGAAGGAAAAAAATAGTAAAGTCCTGAGTAAGTGTGTCTGTCCAGAACAGGATAATGATATGACTAGGTAGAACCAGACAAAGACCCTTGGCAAGTGATAAAATAACAGAGCAAAACTGAAGGACCTACTTAAAAAAAAAGGATTAAAGTAAAGTAATTCAATAAGTCAAAGAAGAAAACATTTGAAATGTGTGGCCTACAATGTTCAAGAACCCAGAGAAATCAAAAATGGTTCTTTAAGGATTTTTTTCCAACTTTATTGATAATAGATTTTTTCATATACTATATCCTAATTAGGGTTTTCTCTCCTTTTATTTCTCCCAGCTTCTCCTCACTAACCCTCCTATATGGATCCACAAACTTTCTGTTTCTTATTAGAAAACAAATAGGCTCCTAAGGGATAATAATAAAATAAAATGAATAATATAACAACATACAGCACAAGCTAACCTATTGGAATAGGATAAAACAAATAGACAGAAGGAGAAGAGCACCCCAAAAGTCACAAGAAACAGATAATAACAGAGACCCACTCATTTGCACACTCAAGAATCCTATAGAAACACTAAACTGGAAGCCATGATATAGATCCAACTATAGGATAAAAACAAAAAGAGAAAAAATTAAAAAATATAAATAAAATTAAAAAATAAGAAAAAAATAAAAAAAAAAGGCCCTCAACAAAACATTATGAAACAGAAAACTAAAGATGTCATTGAGTCATTTTCTGTTGGCCATCCACTCTTTGACATGCAGTCTACCCTTAAGAGTAGTTTGTTTCCCCAGTATGGTTTCCATCTTGTGGTGTGGGTTTTGAGTCAAATCAGATATTGGTTGGTTACCCCGCAAGCTTTGAGCCATCATTTCACTAGCATATCTTACAGATAGGACACCATTGGAGATTAAAGGGTTTGTCACTGGGTTGGTGTTTATATTTCTTTTTTTTGGTAGCAGGCAGAGTTTCTTCTGGTACCAAAGATGTTAGGGAGCATTGGGTAAAGGCACTATGTAGGCACCAGCTGAACTCGTCTATTTTCAATGAATTCTATAGGAATTATATTCTACAATGGAGTCTTGCCATCAGTTTGTGGAAAGCAATATAAAACCTTAGCAGCAACCTGGGTTATTTGAGGATTCCCATGGGTTCCCTTTGGCCAATTAGATGTAACACACTCCTGGGACTGGAAACTTTGTTTGGTGACAAATGATAGGCAACTGACGATCTTCCCCCTTTACTTGACAATTTTATTTAGATCACCTTCTTATATTTTATATTTTAGAATGTTTCTACTGTACTACATTTTCACACTATCCCTCAAATAACCTTTACTTTTAGATGTCTCTCCCCATATTCCCTCCCTTACCCACTTTCTTCCCTCTCCCACTTGATCTTCCCATTGTTTTTTGTTTGTTTGTTTTTGTTTTGTTTTCCAATATGATGTCTCACTATGTAGTTCTGGGTTTCCTGGAACTGACTGTGTATACTAAGCTGTCCTTAAATCCACAGTGATCCACCTGCTGGTATTAAGTTATGCACCATGTATCAGACTCTTTAAATCTAGTTTTGAAAGTAAAAATAAATTTACTTATAAAAATGTTTGATGCCTTCTAAGGACTTTTTAAATGGACTAATAACACTCACTCCACTGACTGTATTACATTTATGATTCTTAATAATAAGTAGAAGGACTACACAATCGAAAATCAAGCTAGTAAGTGAATCAAAAGCAATGAAACACATTATGGCTACATCCTCATCAGGGAGTGTCAAGAGGTAACCATGCATATTTCCTGTCTCTGATAATGCTGATATATGCTACTGTGACTCACAGTTGTAAATTCAGGATTTAGATTAAGAAGTCCACAGACTGTAGTCAGCTTTGAACCACCACATACTAATAACTTAAGATAATAAATAGAGGGAATCCTTCCCGTATTCAATCATCAAATCCAAACACTATTGTGTATGCCAGCAAGTGCTGGCTGACAGGGACCTGATATACCTGTCTCCTGAGAGGCTCTGACAGTATCCAACTAATACAGAAGTAGAGGCTCACAGCTATCCATTGGACTGAGTACAGGGTCCCCAATGAAGGAGCTAGAGAAAGGATCCAAGGAACTGAAGGGTTTGCAGACCCTTAGGACAAACAACAATATGAACTAACTAGTACCCTCAGCACTCCTAGGGACTAAACCACCAACCAAAGAGTACACAGGGTGGGAGTAATGGCTCTAGCAGCATATATATAGCAGAAGATGGTGTAGTCGGTCATCAATGGGAGGAGAGGCCCTTGGTCCTGTGAAGGTTCTATGCCCAAGTGTAGGGGAGTGCCAGGGCCAGGAAGCAGGAGAGGGTGGGTTGGTGAGCAGGGGAAGGGGGGAGGGAACAGGTTTTTTTTTTTTCTTTTTTTTAGAAGGGAAACCGGGAAAGGAGATATCATATGACATATAAATAAAGAAAATATCTAATTAAAAAAAGATAATAAATAAAGCAAGACATGCTTCTTTTATAGAAAAGTGTCTCACCACAGCACATAGATCTTTTATTGTTAGGAATTCCTTTGTAGTTTCCATCCTGACCTTCTAACAGCTAGCACTACTAAGGCTTTAGTATGAGATTTGTCATGTTTCTTTATTGCAACCTCAGATTTCTTTTATCCATATCAAGTGAAGATGAAATAAAAACAAAATTGAAAATAACAGAACATCAAACAATATTCTCAGGAGTTAATGGAGTCATCAGTAGTTTTACATATGCAATGCTAACTTTAGTTCATTATTAATTTTTACATAGTAGTAATACCTTATTGTTTATTAATATGTGATATAGTAAGTTGATATTTTATTTAAAAGATTTTTATTGACAATATGATATATGTGTCTAGAGTGTACATATGCCAAGCTATGCATGTGGAGGACAGAATACAACTTTGTGGGGTCAGTTCTCCCATTTCACCTATATATATGGATTCTGGCTATCATCAAATTCAAGTCATCAGGCTTGAGGCACAATGTCTTTATGTTGTGAGACATTTAACTGGCCTGCTTGAAATTTTAATGAGCAAATTTGTATTTATTTTAATATCCTGAACTTTTTAAAAAACTTTTATTGCATTATGATGAGAAAAGTTACATGATTTCAATTTGTCTGAATTTGTTAACATTTAAAAACATATTTTAAGTAAATAGAATTAAATAATATTCTTGTTTCCCTTTTGTACCCCAACTCCTCCCAGAGACCTCCTCTTCAATACCTACAATATTTTTTTGTCATATTCCTTAAAATTTATAAAATGTTATAATAAATATGAGTATTATAAAAGTTGCTTGATATAAAACAATCAATTTAACAGTGTTATGTAGATGCTTGTCTACAGCAATACTGCAAATACATACATTTTTCTCATTACAAATTTCAAATAACTCCAAACATATTAACTGTATATTTCAAAATAATACATCACTACTAGTATTTTCTTAAATGAACATAAATAAATAAAGTCTTTTATTTGTTTGTTTTGTATTTAGTAGAGTTTAAAATCTTGGCTCTTTCTGTGGTACAAGGCCAAAATAAGAACAATTTTTGGACATTGGATTTCATTGTAATAAGGCTGTACTTCAATGACCCTCAAATTACCGAAGGATTTTATCTCTATCGTAGCTAAGCTGCGAGTTGACAGTTCTGCTGCACCAAGGAATGAATTGTAGGCACGATTTTTAGATACAGACTTCCTGCTATGGCTAAAAAGCTATTTGACTTGAGTGTGTGACTTTATTCTCAGCCCCCAGAGAACAGGTTACATTCATTTAAGAAATGGTGTATGTATAAAGATGGTCTATCCATAAAGTCATTCACCAACTGTTTCAATGAACAATGGTTCTACATGGAAGGTGGTGCAGACATTAGGTGAGGATAAGAATCTGGTTCATTGGCTGTGATGATTTTGAAAAGCATTCATCTCAGAGAAAGAGTAACTTATAAAGTCCTCTTCTTGAAACTTGATACAAGAGCTAGAAATGTCAAGCAAAGCATTCAGTCTCACTCTTAGTTGTTCCCTTTCGTACAAGCCACCTCCGAAGTTAATTTTCTATGTTTCCCTTGGGTATATAAATACTTTTGAAATATATAAGCCGTTCTGAAAACCATAGTATAGGGTAAAAACATGAAATAAACAATACTAATAGAGAGGCTGAGATGGGAGAGGCAAGATTTCAAGACCCTTACATTGTACACAGCAAAACACTGTCACAAACAAGCTGAAAGTATATATAGATTGTACAATATTGGATCTACTTCTCCAATTACCAAATTAGAGAGACCATTGGATGACAATCAACAAATTTCTAATTCCTCATATTTTTGGATTTCAGTCGCTTAGGATATGTAGATAATATTAATTTTCATATTAAGATATTAAGAAAAGGTAATTGTCACTTCCTGTTGTTTTTGTTGTATGAGGTGGAATTAGATTTGTGTGGATTTGTTGAAAGATTACTTTCTTGCTTCTTCTAGGGTGTAATTTTGCTCCTTGTGTTGATATTTTCCATCTATTATCCTTTGTAGGGCTGGATTTGTGGAGAAATATTGTGTAAATTTTGTTTTGTCATAGAATATCTTGTTTTCTCCATCTATGGTAATTGAGAGTTTTGCTGGGTATAGTAGCCTGGGCTGGGATTTGTGTTCTTGTAGGGTCTGTATGACATCTGCCCAGGATCTTCTAGCTTTCATAGTCTCTGGTGAGAAGTCTGGTGTAATTCTGATAGGCCTGCCTTTATATATTACTTGCCTTTTTTTCCCTTACTGCTTTTAAAAATCTTTCTTTGTTTAGTGCATTTGTTGTTTTTATTATTATGTGACGGGAGGAATTTCTTTTCTGGTCTAGTCTATTTAATATCCTGAACTTTTGATGCATGTTGCTATTTATATGTGTGGGGATTTGGGGCATTTTATTTTGTTTATTTTGGTTTACATTTATATTTGTGATCTCAACATAGGACCTTTGTCCTAAGGTAGTTCTAATGCTATAGGAATCAATTTGCAATCCTAGAAATGTGGTTTAGCCACTGGTAATATTCTCTGTTGATAAAGTCATAATGTGATCAAATCATAATGTTTAGTTCTCAGCAAAGATATCAGTTTGTTATTATTTAAATATCAAAGTTCAGAGAGCAGAACTATCAGATAAAATGAAAGTCATTTTTACTTACTCCTTTGGGGCATAATATTTTGAATTTGTTTTGCTTTTTAATAAAGAAAATCATACATTTCAAAAGTGTTAAGGTGGATTTATTTTCAAAAGAATTTTGGAGGCATATTTTATTTAGCAGATAATAAATAACATTTAAAAAATAAATTTTTCCAGTTTCTTTTTGAAAAAACAACAACACTGGGTTCTTGGGG
>JADRCD010191951.1:8096-19963 GCA_019843815.1 Montemys delectorum
CACACCACAGCACACCACAGCATACTACACCACACCACACCGCACCGCACCACACCACACCACATCACACCATACCACACTACACCACACCACTGCACACTACATCACACCACACCACACTACACCACACCACAGCACACCACAGCATGCTGGCTTAAAAGCTGAAGTCAGGAAACAAGACTGTCTCAGATTATCAAAGCAGAAGCTGACAGACAGGCCTTCTGAGAAGTCAGCTTCAGAGATGAGTCAGTCAGCATCTTAATCTATGGAACACAGTCTCCTGACCAACTTTCAGGATCAGGGTGTCTGACTGCCTGGCCTAGATTCACATCCTATCCTTGGCCAGCATATACTCGATATAATTATTAAAACTGATGTTAAGCCAGACATGTAGTGCACTTGGGAGACAGAAGACAGAAGCAGGCAGATTTCTATGAATTCAAGACCAGTCTGATCTACAGAGCAAGTTCTAAGCCATCCAAGGCTATATAATGAGGCCCTGGAGAGAAAGTGTGTATGACAGAGAAAAAAGAGAGGTGGAAGAGAAAGAGAGAAGCTGTTAATAAGAAAGAGCCAGAAATGACACACCAATGTGGATGGGGAAAGAAATACAAGCAATTAATGTCAGCTAAGAGAGAGAGAATTGAAAAAAATTAAAAAAAAAGAGAGAGAAAGAGAATTGATCTTCCCCAGGGATGAGCCCTCTAAATGGGTATCCAATATTCCAATATCAAATATCAAATGATCACCCTTAAAAGTGTGTGTGTGTGTGTGTGTGTGTGTGTGTGACACACTTGCATAGGCATGCAACATTAAATTTACTCTGCAGGTTTTATCTATATATTTATCCATATATTGATATTTATATATATTATATTTATATATAAAACAATAATTAAAGAAAAGAGGCCATGAATTTGAGGAGGAGTGGGCACATGTGACATGAGAGGGCTTGGAAGAAAATGATGGAGGGGGAATGATGTAATTATATTTTAATTAAGTTTTTAAAAGACATATTAATAAGAAAAGGCCAGAAGTTGCAGCCCAGCCTGGTTTACGAAGTGAGTTCCAGGACAGGCAGGCCTGTTACACAGAGAAACCTTGTCTCAAAACAGCAACAAACAAACAAACAAACAAACAGAACAGAACAAGAAAGGGCCAGAAATGGTTAAAGAATCAGGTATGGAAGCAGGAAAATAGATACTTGTCAAGTAAAAACAAGACACAAATGCTCTCTGGCCATGTTTGGCATCCAAAGGATCCTTATTTATTAAAAGGAGTTGAGAGATGGGGTGCCAAGGATAACATTCTTTGTGTCCAGTAGGGCTGGAAGTAATGGTGAGAGGGGCCCCTAACTAACCAACTAGAAATTAGCTTTCTGAACTACAAGACAGTGGATCAGCACTGAAGACCTCCAGGTGAAACTCAGTTCCCCTCCTTTCATGGCCGGTCTGGAAGTGTACTTGGTCCAAAGAATAGAGTAAAAAGGCTTGTTCTGATTTCTCACCTTAGCTTGATTTCTCACCTCACCTTAGTCTGTCCTTGCTTCCTCGTTGGCCATAGAACAGATGTGGCACAGTAGAGGGAGTCAGGCCAGGACCAGAGAGTAAAGGTGCCGACTGCTGGATCTCCACTTGGTATTTGTTATCTGCTCCCCCTCCCCTCTGAAATTCAAGCTCTGAAGAACAGAAACCACATCCGTACGTCCACTCACTGCTGCGACCCCATCAAAAGAACCCAGTGCACAAGCAGCACTTGGAGAAATAAACACTGCTCCTGAACACATAGCCAGCACATAGAGTGGAAGCAATCCCCAAGCCTCTGATGTTGACCACAGAGGCAAGATCAGGGCTGGCACAGAGCCAAACCAGGAGGGAGATGAACTGGCTTCCAAGCCTGGTCCTGGGTCATGTGAGACTGGCATGTCACTTGGCCATTCTGGAGTCCCGTCTAGGGTTATACCACCTACTTCACGCCGTCATGATGACAATAAGTGAGAATCGGGTATGTGAAGTTGGCTTAGTAGTCTTCTTCCCAGCTGTCCCTGCTCCACTATAAGAAGATATCAACTTAATCAGCTGGCAGAAACTGGATGCTACATCTCTAGGGCTTGGGAGTTAGCTGTTCTAGGTGAACAGACTGACAAAGGCAGATTATGGCCCAAAGATTATGGCCCAAAGGGAAGGATGAAGCCTCAAAGATAAGATGAAGCCTCAAAGACCAGGCACACCTAGCCAGTGGGTGGGAGGAAAGCCTCATCAGTGTTCACTTGAAGACGAGACTTAGAGAGATATTAAGAGGCAACTTTGGAAAGAGAATTTTATTAGCTTCATGAGAAACAGCTGCCACGAGCAAAGGCCTGGATGGGGTAGAACTGTGGTGGCTTCCAACCAAGATCACCAAGACCACAGATGAGTCCATCTGTTCCCTCCACATCTTTGGAAAAAGTCTAAATGTGGTTCCCAAGAACACCTTACTGCCTTGCTCTGTGGTGTAGACATAGACTTGGGCAAGGCAATCCTTGCTGGACACTGGGTTCTTTTGTTCTATGTCCATTTCACTGAACAGGAAAATGAATCAATTCCACATTCTAGACATTCAAGTTGGGAATGTTTTGGCCCATGTTATAGATCATTGACCAGGAACAAGACCTTCTGAGTCACATGTCAGTCAACATTCTGAAGGGGCCTCTAGATTCTAGGGAGAAAATTAAGGACCTCATTAACTTTCAAGGAATTTTTTTTAAGGAGTTCTAAATTCTAAAGTTGCTTGTTTGTTTGTTTGTTCGTTTGTTTGTTTGTTTTGAGAAAAAGGCTCACTATGTAGCCATGGCTGGCCTAGAACTCACTACATAAGCCAGACTGGCCTCAAACTCACAGAGATTCAGCTGCCTCTGCCTTCCAAGTGCTGGGATTAGGGTGTGTGCAACCACACCCTGCCCTATAATATAAAGTTTTCACCCTATATTCCAAATCAACCAGAAATCTGACTTTCTGGGTTGCCAACAAGGAGCCAAGTTCTGAGGAGCCAGGTAAACCCACCCCTAACTTTCTTAGTTAACAAAGAATTCAGCATCCTAAAATGGCAAAATCACAATATTCTAGGCAAGGGTGAGACCCAAAGTTCCAAATGTCAGCATCAGCTTTCATCTCACAATGCCAAGCCAGGAAACCCACATCAAGGACTGTCTTCCTCAGGAACAAAACTCCTCCCTCCAGAAGGCTGCTTTCCAGCCCCCTCAGAGCTCAGTGGAGCGTCTCACTAAGACAGATTCATTATCTTCAGGGTTATCTGGCACATGGAAGGAAACATAGGGGCAGGTCTTGGTGTTGAGGCAAACCAGTTTCTTCAGTGAAGCTGTGTTGACAAGGTTGAAGCCCATGTCACCACCAAACGTGCTGGGTTTCCAGTACTCTGGGGAACAGATGGGATTCCCTAGGAGGCCCTTGAGGGAGAATGGAGCCCCCATCTCTATCATACTCTCTCCAAAGATAGAGTTGGGCTGGCACTTTTCCAGCAGCAGTCCTGGGTAGAATTCTAAAGCATCAATGTCGCCGTATAGCTCCTCCAACTCAGCGGCCATCTCCTTCTCTCCTGTGGAGCAAGAGGATACAGTCACTCAGCAAGAGGATACAGTCACTCACAATTTTGTTAAGATCGACCTGGGGATGGAAGCTTCTGGATTTAGTTTTTCTCTGGGGATGACAGAGACTACTGAAGAACAATTTGAGCAACTAGAGGAAACATCCTAAAATTTGATCTGCAGTCTTCAGGGAATAGTCGGGAAAGAAAGAACAAATAGGCCCCTTCAACCTGGACAATGTAGTAACAAAAGAGGACAGAGGTCTAGATCTCTCCCCAAATAGCTTGTGGCCTCAAGCAACTCACCCCATTCTCTGGACTTAATTCTTGGGCCTTCATAACATGAAGAAAACAGCCTATCCTGATCCCCTCAAGTAAGATCTCAAGGCCCTATTACCCTAGAGCTGTGTGCGTGTGTGTGTGTGTGTGTGTGTGTGTGTGTGTGTGTGTGTGTGTGTTCAAGTTCACACAGGTATTCAGAGCCAGTGTACTCTCTGCTCCTTGGAACCCTTTTCCATGACTATTATTCTAGGACCATGGGGGAGCTCATCTACTGATCCCAGGATCTGTTCCACTCTGTGACAATTGCATGTCCACAGATGATGGACACATGAGACAGGAGAGACAAACATCGACTTCTCCATTTATTTCCTCAAACCCACCCACCTATGGGGTATAGGGGTCTGTCACACCAGTGGAGACAAGAGGGCTCTAACTCGACTGTCCAACATCTGGGGAAATTTTGGAAAAGAGAAGGGGGAAGGGAGAAAGAATAGAGATCTTTTAAGACCTATTTTATTTTTAATTATATATGTCTCTGTGCAGGCATGTACATGTGAGTCATGTACCTGTGGCAGCCATGGGCATTGGATACCCTTAAGTAGAATTAAAAGCAACTGTGAGCTTCCCAGGATAGGTACTGGCACTGGAACTTGAACTCAAGTCCTGTGCGAGAGCAATTTATACTCTTAACTGCTGAGCCTTGTCTGCAGATTCTTGTTATGATCTCCAAGAGAAGCATTTGGGGTGTGTGTGTGTGTGTGTGTGTGTGTGTGTGTGTGTGTGTAGAAGTATGTGTAAGTATGCATGAGTGTGTGTGTGTTTGTGTATATGAGTATATTTATAGGTATGAGCATATGTGTATATATTTGTGTGTGAAACAGTGTATGTGTGAGTACGTAGGAATGTATGTTTCTGTGTGAATATATAAATGAGTGTATGTGTGTGTGTGTGTGTGTGTGTGTATGTAAATGTATATGTGATTTTTTTTTATTTTGTCCAGGGGGTTAAGCCAAGGACCTCTTTATGCTGGGAGAGTTCTCAACCACTGAACCGCAACTCCCCCAACCAACCAGATACTTCTATCACCTTTTTCAGTACTTAGAAGCCACTAGACAGACTATAAGCCAGCCCCTCAGCAGCTGAGATGCTAGTGCACTGCCAGCCTCCCTTTGCTGCCTAGTGTCTCCCAAGACAAGCCCCTCGCTCCACCACATCTATGACTGTCCTCCCAGACAGGTACCTACTTTTCTTACCTCTGTCCTTTTGTCTTCCCCTTACCATACCTGAAGTGCCCCTCCCTCCATTTTTCACCTGAAAAATTCTTATTTATCCCTCACACCCACCTGGAAGGTGGTGTCTCTCGCCCGGTAGGCCACCGTCACATTCACTGTCTTCCCTAACAATGCCCAGCCACAGCGCTGGCCACCTGCATTATCCCAGTCTCTCTGCTTGTGATCTTCTTCTTCACTTTCTGGACGTGCCTCAAGGGCAGAGACTGTGCCCAGGATGCAGCTACCTACCTGTGAGCTCCTGGAAAGAGGTGTAAGGCTTCAGGCCAAACCTCTTTCTGTATTCATTGAAGGGCTGTAGGCGCATCTCTCGGGACTCCTTGATGACATCCACGGCCACATGCAGAACGTGGTAGTCAAAGTTCCTACCCCCACCAATCTGTAAGAAATTAGCACGCTGTCAGTCTCAGAATCAGACCAAACTCTATACTGTCCTTGTGTAAGATCTAAGAGAAGAACTCCAAAACTCCAGTTCTTCCTGAACCAAGACAGAATGTGGTGTAGCCCAGTGATCGTGATGCTGCACTCTGGCCCTAGCCTATCCTCTTGTTCTCACTTAGAGGTCCACAATGTCGTGGTTTCCTCAAGTGTGCAGTGCTCAACTCTCCGGTAACTTCAACTCCTTGGAGTTACACCAACAGGTACTGACATCTTTATTGAAAGAAAAAAAAGTCCCCATGAAAATGAAGACTCCAGATCTCCGGGGCCTGTTAGCCAGCCTGCCTAGATCACTAATACGGAAGAACTCCTGTCTGAGAAACAAGGTGGACATCTGGACAGCTCCTGAAGAGTGACACCCAAAGCTGACCCCTCCCTGCCCCCCCCCACACACACACGAGCCCATAAAAAGTCATAACAACTAAGGGGCGTCAGTTTTAAGGAAGTTCTCCTGAAATAATCATGTTAATGCTTAAGATGGAGATTTGTTTTTATAGAGCAAGCATAATGGAGCAGGAAAGTAAAACATAGCTGAATTGAAATCATATGGCTCAGAGCAAAGCAAGCTTGGAACAGCGTGCAGAGAGTAGTTCCAGCCCCAGCTCTACCCATTCCAAGCTGTGTGGCTGGACTTATGCTCCTCAAAGATGCACTCACGTCTAACCTGCAGCACCCACAATTGTGACCTTAGCTAAAAATAGTCTCACCTTATTGGTGGCTTAGCTTTACACATTTTCTATCACCCACAGGCAATTACAATCTGATAATAGTCAATGGAAAATTCCAGAAACAAACAATTCCTAAGTTTTAAATTGCATGCTATTCTGAGTAGCGTGATGAAATCTAATGAGGACTCTCTCGACCCTGCCCAGGATGTGAATCATCCCTCTGTCCAGCATGTCTGTACTGCACAAGCTCCCTGACCTGTCAATCACTAAGCATCTGTTAGTTATCAAGTCAACGGTCCTGATAACTGAGGGCTACACCCAGGTAACCCTTATGCAGTAAACTAAATATCATATATCTGTGTCAGTCATCACATCCCGTGTCCTTGTATAGACACACAATGTCAACTCACATCATCCCAAGAGGGGTGAGTAGAGTATACCACTGAGAAAGACCACATTACATACTTTATTATAGAAAATTGTTTTCCAATTATTACTATGTCTCTTACTAATTTATAAGTTAAACTTCACCACAGTTTGTATGTATAGGAATAAAAGCATACATATGGTTTAGTACTCTACCATTTCAAACATAGGGGGGTGTCTTAGAATGTATTCCCTATGGATAAGAGAACTATATAATCTTCACAAGTGTGGACAAAATAAAGTCATGCTTCATTAGGGAAGATCCTAATCCAAGAAGTGATTCCTTGTTTGTTTGTATTTAATTTTTGAGACAGGGCCTCATGTAACCCAGCGTGGCCTGGAACTCGCCACGGAACTAGAATAACATTGAACTCCTGATCCTCCTCCTTCCACCTCCTGAGTGCTGGGATTATAGAAGTGTGCCTCTGTGTCCCGCCCAGCAGTCCCTTTTAAATGATCCTGGACACACAGAGAAAACACCATGTAACAAAGTGATGGAGGCAGACAGTTGAGTGACCCTTCTACAAGACCTACCAGGAACTGTGGGATCCCAATGGGAAAGGCATGGAACAGGTCCCCCATTAGAGCCCCCAGAGAGTGTTAGCACAGTTCTGTTGCCACCTAACCATGAGAGAATACATCTCTGTTACCTTAAGCCACCTGCTCTGAGGCATTTTGTTGGAAAAATCCCAACACACAAACACAAGGACAGACTAAGTTTGTGTTTCCTCATATGCAAAAGTAGGGAAAGTAAGAGCATCCACCTGATATGGTTGTGGTAAAATAAAGGAGATGAAGGAGCAAACAGTGTCACAGTACGTTCCCATGGCAACATCCCCAGACAGCAGCAATCCACGATGATCATCAGAGAAAGTCCTGCTTTGTCTGTCTCTGCTCCTTTTTACTATCCTGAGAGTCAACATCTACTATCTTCTAGCAATTTCAAAACCCAAACCTTCACACACTCAGCAGTCACATAGCCCCACACAAAGGGTCTTCTCACACCCACGTTGCCACAGAGAGCAGAGAGCAGAAACCTGCCAACAAGCTAATGCTAATTGCAGTCAAATTACCAGGAGGAAATCTAAATCCACTAGGTAACTCAGCCTCCTAACAGGGCTGAGAGACAAGGATGGCAGAGAAAGAGGGGGCTGAAGATGAGGAAAAAAAGGGTCCAGACAGCTGGGATGGAGAACAGGTACTTCCAAATGTAGAGAAGGAGGGATTTCAGAAGGGGTTGGCTAGCAATCCCAAGAAAATGTATTTGTTTGCCAAGGTTACAACATAGGTGCCTTGACAAACAGGCACATACATATTCCTTCCTTCACACTGAGCAAGCTAGAGAGTCTGGTGCTTGGCTCCCTTGGAAACAGATCTCTTTGGCCTATAGATGGCCACTTTCTCCCAGTGCCTGCTTTTCTTCCTGTGTGAGACTGTCTTAATCTCCTTGTCTCACAAGGACATCAATCATATTGGATTAGGGCCCACCCAAGTTTCCTAGTTAGTCTTAATTTTCTCTTTAAAGTTATCTCCAAATGTTATTCTGAGGTCTTCAGGGTTAGGATCATAGTAGATTAATTTGGGGGATGACAATTCAGCTGATAGGAAATATGGGATTCAAAGAAGCATTTCACACGGGCCTTTTCATGTATATTAGCACATCCCAATAGGGTCTTCCTGTCCTTCAGAGGCTATGCCCTCTGACCCTCAGGTCTTTGTGCATGCCATCTTCTCCATAGAGAACATGAGCATCCCCTACCACCAGCACCAATGCTCTCCATGGGAAATGCCTGCCTGCCTTTACCAGCTCTGCTTTACCATCACCCTAACACTGAAATCTGGCTCACAGAGTTGCTGGGGTGCCATGGCTTTCTATACTGTGGTTCTCAACACGTTCTTAGAATTCTGACGACATTAGCAAGCACTTGTCATGGTCCCTTATACACAACCAGTATTCAAATGATGCTAGCTGTCACAGGATGTTTCTCTTCTGTGCAGTGAATGTCAAAGGGGCAGGGTCCAAGAACCCACATCAATCTTCATTGCCATATATATTCGGAGTGATGCCTGTGCTATGGTTTGAACCTGAAATGTATTCCGTAAGTTTCTGTTTTAAGCACTTGCTCCTCAAATGGTGGCACTACTGGGGGTGCTTTGGAGCCTTTAGAAGATGAGGCCAAGCTGAAGCAAGTTGGCCACTAGAAAGCAGCCTTTGAGGGTTACAGCTCAGCCCCTGGTGCCCAACTTGTTGTCTCCAGCTCTGCTATAATGTGAACAACCTCTGGCTTTAGCTCCTGCTGCCACACAGACTAGGCCATTCTGCCATGGGCTCCTCACTGTGACAGACTTCAATGCCCCTGAAACTGTGAGCCAAACCCTTCCTTCTCTGAGTGGTTTCTGTCATTGTAACATGAAAGTAACTAATAAAACCCGGTACTGTCACCTAAATGAGAGAATTCAGAAAGGGATATTTACAACCATCTGTAGAAGTAACACTGTTCATCCCACAGACGAAGAAACTGGGGTTTGGACCAGCTCTGCTGTATCCCAGAGCCTACCCCTGGTGCCTCTGTTTCTCTGATGCTTACCCGGCCAGCCCTCTGGCGAGAGAAGGCATCCACCAGTGCCTCAACACCATAGTCCACCAGCATAGAAGTGTTAAATAAAAACTGCTCGTAGCTGTACTCCTGTGAGCCCACGTTGAAGGAGTTGGGCATGAGCGGATGCCAGTGATAGAGATGGTTGAATTCCATGGCGATACGGTTGCGGTACTGGAACTGGGCTCGGAACAGTAGCTCTGGGTCAAACTTGAGCTGCAGGAAATAGCCACTCAAGTGCTGCACATACTCCTCAATGACAATTTTGATGGTTTCCCCTGCGGGGGGAGGGGGGTGGAGATAGGAAACAAGGTCAGCAGAGCTCAATACGTGGGAAATGAAAAGCTCGTGGAAAGTGCTTGCTTTTGTCCCCTTGCTGGTGCTGGTGTTTGCTTATTCCCCTCGGTCACTTCTGCTTTGTGTCCTTGTAAGGGGATGTGAAAAGAGAACTGTCTCGGACTTGACTGAGAGACCCAGGCAAGGGCACTGCCGCCCCAAAGGAAGGCCTTGGACCCAGGAAAGGAGTCATTCAAGAACTGGTTTCCAGGGGCAAGAGAGAGAGATGGCTAAGAGGTTAAGAGCACTGGCTGCTCTTCCCAGGGACCCAGGTTCAATTCCCAGCACCCACACGGTGGTTCACAACCATCTCAAGTCGATCTGATGCCCTCTTCTGACCTCCATGGGCACCAGCCATGCACATGTTGCACAGATATACATGAAGGCCAAAATACCAAAATATATAAAATAAATTAAAAGATAAAAACACAACCCTGATATAGCCTCCCTCCTACAGACCACGACGAGGGTCTAGAGAAGTCATGAATGGTAGTGCACGCCTGTAAATCCAGCACTTGCAGCTGTAGGAGGCGCTGAGGCAGGAGGGTTGTAAAGTTGATGCCAGGATGGTCTAAATGAAAAGACTTTGAAAGACATAAAAGCACGGTGTTGTGTTAGCGCTTTTACTTTTTACATTTTAGGAATTCAGTACATTTATATTACATTTTAGGAATGTCAGTTCTCTGAAGCCCTCAGTGAGGGATAAGGGCTCCAGAGAGCCCATCAGACAGCTGCTGCTGCTGCAGTCAAAGAAAGCCACACAGCTGGGGCGCCCAGCCCTAAGCATTTGTTTAAACGTAATGTATTTCTCATGTGCTAATATATATGACAGAATCTCATGGGCAGGAGTTCCCCTTTAATCCCTTAGGAAGCAGCAAACAAGCCAAGAAAGGCATTTAAACATTCCAGGACAATATAAAAACTGGCCAGCTGGATAGTTAGAGGAAACTGTTATCTGGACCAATCAGCCAACAGATAAACTGGCTTTTTAGTAAACTGACCTGGAGCCACAAGACTTGTGGTTAACAGAGCTGGGCTCAAATCCTAGCTTCTCAACATGTAGGCGTCTAAGTTTGACTCAAGTTATTTGTCTCACCAAAGCTCACTTTCCTCGACTATAAACTGTAGGCTCTATTAATTGCCGTGGGATTTCCATATGACCATGTTTCAGGTCGTGTGAGGAATGGGCAACAGAGGCATTTATGCTGTTGGCATAGGACTGGCAACCTCAACTGTGTCAACATGGGTTGACTGAACTCCTAAGTCTGATAACAGTGTCTTCACACAGCAGCCTGCTGGCCAACCTCTACCACAGACGTGGCCTCTCTGGTAAAGGTCGGCGCTACACAGACTTCAGAAGAATCAGCCTGTCTGCCCTCGGGCTATTCTTATCCCCAGTGTCCCACTCTTCCAGAAGCCGGTGGATCGGGCTCTATAATTGGAACCAGTCATGCCCAGTTGTGCCCAGAGGTAGTAACTCAGACAAGGAAAGCATGGCCCGGACAGAGGTGTCAGGGTCCTGGCATGAAACCATCTGACATTTTAGGTTATGGACCCACCCCCGTAGGAGACACAAAAAGATCTTGTCCCTGAGTCACCTAGAATCTACCAAATTCCACAAAGGCTGATAGACTGAGAGAGAGAAATTGGAGGTTCCCTGAAGGTAGGGTAAGCTGGGGTTTGATGCTACTGTGCTGAGGACTTTAGTGTCAAACTGGGTACAGCACAAGGGGCAAACAACCTGCTTGCCCTCCTGCGTCTCGGGGCACGTGCTCACCTATAAGGATGAGGCGAGTGGTCTGGAAGAGCTGCTCGTCATCCCACGTGGGATGCTCTTCCTTTAGCAGGTCACACACGCGGTTATGCTCACGAAGCCAGATCGTGGAGAAGAGCATCAGCCCCGGGAGCAACCCAAACACCTCCTGGCCCACTGCCATCTGCTTTTCCGGCGGGACACCTGGTGGGTAGCGCATCAACACGGACGCCTGTTCCACGGAAGGTGGGTACACCTCTCCGTCCAGCACCTGTGGGATGAGGCCGCCTGGCAACCCGACTCTGGCCCTCTTCCAAGGTCCGTCTTGGAGCTCTCCACAGCCAGCTCCAATGTTCCAGCTTTACTACCTCAGCTCTGGCTCACCTGCCTGCCGCACTAAGCCGACTCTCACCCTTACCTCTTGGGTACGCAGCAATCAGTATACCCCTGAGAGAGAGAGAGAGAGAGAGAGAGAGAGAGAGAGAGAGAGAGAGAG
>JADRCD010191952.1:6268-23030 GCA_019843815.1 Montemys delectorum
CCACAAGACGCTCCATCATGTAATAAGGACACATGCTCCACCATGTTCATAGCAGCCTTATTTATAATAGCCAGAAACTGGAAACAACCCAGATGTCCCTCTACAGAGGAATGGATACAGAAAGTGTGGTACATCTACACAATGGAGTACTACTCAGCTATTAAAAACAATGAATTTATAAAATTCTTAGGGAAATGGATGGATCTGGAGAGTATCATCCTGAGTGAGGTAACCCAATCACAAAAGATCACACATGGTATGCATTCTTTGATAAGTGGTTATTAGCCCAGAAGTTTGGAATACAGGAAGAACGACCCACAAACCACAAGAAACTTTAGAAGAAGGAAGACTAAAAGGTGGACATTTCATTCCGTCTTAAAAAGGGGAATCAAACACCCACAGAAGGAGTGGCAGAGATTAAATATGGAGCAGAGACTGAAGGAAGGACAAGCATATAGCTATCTCCTGAGAGACTCTGACAATACCTGACTAATACAGATGTAGAGGCTCACAGCCATTCATTGAACTGAGTACACAGTCCCCAATGAAGGAGTTAGAGAAAGGTTCTATGGAGCTGAAGGGTTTGCAGCCCCTTAGGACGAACAACAATTACTAACTAATACCCTCAGAGTTTCCAGGGACCCAACCACCAATCAAGGTCTATACAGGGTGGGATTGAGTGTACTGGCAGCAGGTATGTGGTGGAGGATTGCAAATTCGATCATCGATAGGAGTGAGGGACCTCGGCCTTGTGAGGGTTTTGTGCCCCAGTGTGGGGGAATGCCAGGGCCAATGGGTGGGAGAGGGTGGGGGGACAGGCATTGGGAGGGGGGAGGCAGAAGGGGTTTGTTCTTGTGTTTGTTTGTTTGTTTGTTTGTTTGTTTTGGAGGGGAAAATGGGAGAGGGAAAGTGTACATGTGAATGAAGAAAATACCTAATTAAAAAAAAAAAAAAGAAATGATAATACAATCATGTAATTATATTGAATCTTAATTAAATAAAATAATTAGTTGTTTAAAAAAAAAAAAAAAAAAAAGAATCAGTGCAAAACAGAATTCTCAAGGAGTCCAAGGGAAAGGAGGGTTTCGAAGGGTTCTGGAGAATAGCTTTGAGCAGGCCTTTGAAGGCACTGCCTGCTTTGTTAGCTGGTGAGAATGTCTCACCTGAGAGATCAGAGTCCTCTGTGATCCTTCCAGACATTCATTGTTAGGTTCTGGGTAAAATCCAGGACATAAATCTGAGAACTTCTTTGTTGTTAGACTAGCCAGCAATAGCCTTTGTGTGCTGCCACGATAAAACCCCCGAACCTAATGCCCTACCCCCACCCCCTGCCCGTAAATGCTGTATATTGTGGTTGGGATGTCAAACACTCCTTAGAGTATAGCAACAAACCCTCAGTTTTACAAGCATAGGTAGTTGCTTCAGGGAACTTACCCTGTCAGATGGTTTGTCTAGATAGAGCCTGAAAAAGGAACCTAGCATTCGAGCAATCAGGGAAGAGCTCCAAGTCTTTGCTTTGAATGGGGTGTGTTCTATCTGAAACACAGATAAACGTAACTTCCATGGTAGGTACTTAGTAAAAAGGATAGCTGTATCGGACTATGATGTATAGGAATAGGAAGAGCCTAGGCTTAGAAAAGACTATTAGTCACTTTGTAGAAAGAGAGAGCAAACAACCAAACAAAAGAGAAAGAATGCAGCATATGGGGCTGGAGAGATGGCCCAGCAGTTAAGAGCACTGACTGCTCTTCCAGAGGTCCTGAGTTCAATTCCCAGCAACCACATGGTGGCTCACAACCATCTGTAACAGGGATCCGATGTCCTCTTCTGGTGTGTCTGAAGACAGCAACAGCGCACTCACATACATGAAATAAAGAAGTCTTTTTTTTTTTTTTATTAGAATGCAGCATATTAGATGAGGTGTTTGGAAAAGAGGAAGGAAGAAAAAGTAGAGCCTAGTGGAAGGTGTGGAACATCCACCTGATTTACTGTTTCTACAGGGCAGCATGCAAGGAGGCGGCACTCAGAGCCATCTCTTCCCTTAGCCCTGCACATGGGACCGTCCATCTTTCATGTTTGCCTGAGGGACCATGCAGAAACCAATCATGTCACTCCTGTGATTATAATCACTTGGAGTTTATTGGGTTTAAATAATATTTTTATTATGTATGCGTGTGATATGTGTGTGTCAGAGCTGGGGTTAGAGGATAGGTGTATTTGCCACAGATTGTAAGTGTAGGTCCAAGGATGACTTCCTGTAGTTGGTTCTTCCCTACTGTGAATCCCAAGGTTCAAACCCAGGTCACCAGTCTTGTACCATGTAGTGAGTAGTTTTGATCGTCAACTTGACACAATGCAAAAATCACCAGGAAGGGAAACTCTCAGTGTGGAAGTGGCTAGATTAGGTTGACCTGTGGGCATGCTAAGTGTGAGTAGAGCCATTTCACATGGTGGGCCAGGGACCAGATGAGCACTGGCAGGCACTCATTAACTCTCTTGACTGTGGATGTTGCATGACCGCCCTCTTGACTTCTCCACAGTGATGGGCTGGAATCATGAGACAACTAAACCCTTTCCCCTTTAAGTTGCTTTTGTCAGGGTATTTTACCACAGCAACAAGAAACAAAACTAAGACATACAGCTAACCTATTTACCTCCTGAACTACATGCCAGCCCTGTTGACTAATTTAAGGGTCGTTTCTAACCCCCTTAGCATGCATTTGTGGCCTATCCTCACCCTGCTTCAAGCATCCCTTCTTCTGGGGCAGACTGTCCCTTCACAGCCTTCTTCCTTCTCTCCCTTCCCCTCGGGAGTTATGTAATTGATTCTGAGGAAGCTGGAGCCGCCACAGCCTTAGAGGCACCTACCAGCCCCACACAACCCACCCCCATCCAGCACGATGAGACTGTGAGAGGATCCAGTTAGGATTGTTCCCAGAATGCTGGCATTTGGCATGCTAAGCACATACCATGCACGAAAGAGACTCCTCTCAGGGTAGACATCAGTGATCGTGGGGAAAAAAAATCTACCCAAAGACAAAGTACAGATTGAAAGGTTGAAGGAAGCGTCAGAGTGTGGAGGGAGCCAGTGTCTGACATAGAAGGTTCTGAATGTGTGAGAGCATGTGGTTCTGAGTGCAAGCTAGCAGCAGAGCAGCAGCTGGGAACTCAGTCTCAGGCCCCACCCCAATCCTGCCTTACTAGAAACTCGGAGCAGGCTCCAACCACCTGTGTTCTTATGAACTGAGTGAAAGACTCGGGTGCTTGTGAAAGTTTGAAAGCCACAGCCTCTTTTAGTTACTTCAACCAGTAAATCTGCTTACGAGCATGAGGCAGTTGGGTTTTTGTTTCCTGTGTCACCTGTACTTTGAACTAGCCAGACTGATGAAGCAATGACAAACTCAGCTATAGTTGTGTCCTTTGCGTCCCCAGGAATCTGTTTACGGGGGGGGGGGGGGGGGGGGGGGGGGGGGGGGGTGTTCTGCTCTTGCCTCTGAGTGGAAATCTGGAAGAGTCCTATTCTCTTTGCCTTTTTCCTCTTTTCAAGATTTTTGCTCATTAGGACAAAGTATGCATAGCACAAAATGTTATCCTGCTACTGACAGGGGTGCACAGGTCTCAAGTGTTCAACACTCACAGTGAGGTGCACTTGGGACCATCATGTAACCCCAAATAAACTTGGCTCCCATTGAACTGTGACTTCCCGTCTCTCTCTTCTCTGGTACTTGGAAACCATCATTCTCTTTTTCCTCCTCTGTGCATTTAACCAGCCAAGTGCCCAGGGGCAGCGTATATATATGCATCGCTTGTCCTTTTGTCAGTGACTCCGCGCATGAGACATACAGATGTCTTCAACCTCTGTCCATGTATGCCTTATGTACCGTGGTCTCTTGTCTGTTGGAGGCTGAAGGAGTCTTCGATGTGCACACTCCACATTTTGTTTATCTGTCACCCACTAGCAGGTGCTTGGGTGGCTTCTAGCTCTGGGCTGCCAGGGCACATGGGCACGTGTCTGCTTGAGACTCCTTGTTGTCTCCCACCCACTCTCACCTCGGATATGTCACAAATCTGCTCACTCTCTCTACCGGAGTGATAAATGGGTTCTGGACACTTGAGATATTTTTCTCCTTCTTTTTTCAATGTAACTCAATACCCTGTTATACAACTGAAAACGCATGCTACATCCTTGTCATAGTTCTTAAAGTGTGAGTCATAGCCCTACCCTCAAACAGGAGGGGAAACTCATCGGTACTTAGGAAGCACAGGGCTGCCCCAGAAAGAGCTTTCTGCGTCTTTTTCTTATAAAATAGGTGTAACAACTTTGCCAAATGAGGACTCCTATCTTTTACAGAGGAGGAAACTCTATTTCAGACAGGACAAATAACATCTCTGGTCCCACAGTCCCAGATCCCAGATTAGAATCCTAACAGTTCTGTGGGTCTGTAGAGCAACTCCATAGTCTTTTCTACCTGCTCCAACTTCATGTCCAACTGGAGAGATGGAACTGAGTTACAGAACACTGATGATAAATCCATAAAAAGAGTTTGTAAACGTTATTTTAATTTTATGTCAACAAAAGTTTGGTCTTCATGTATGTATGCAGTACCCAGAAGAGGACATCAGATCCCCCTGGAACTGGAGTCATATATGGCTGTAAGATGTGGGGGCTGGGAACTAAACAGAAGTCCTCTGTAAGAGCAGTCAGTGCCCTTAGCCACGGAGCTGCTCTCCAGCCCAGTGATCACGCATATTAAAAGTGGGAATGCTCATCCACTAGTTGGAGAGCAATCGGTGTTTGAGGTTGAACTTTCTTAGGACCTCTAAGAATCAGTGACTTTTATATCAACAGCAGTGAAGGGAGAAAACACTCCTAGGGTGAGGACTCCAGTGGGTTGAAGGTAGGGTGGAGAGAGTTAGCATGAGCTATGTGAGGGGCAGAGATTGGCCCTTCTGAAGTAGAAGGCACCTACTACAGAACATCAAGCAATGAGTTTAGATCAGAAGGTTCCATGAACATTAGACCAAAACTGGACATGCAAGCCTTCAGAAAGCATCGTGGCCTTAACACTTGCATCCGGAGAAGTGCAGTCAAACCTCTGCCTTATCCTAACTGAAAATCTTGGACAAGCCATGAAAACACATGCATCCATTGTTTCCTCATCTGTAAAGAGAGAGGGAGATTAATATCCACTCTGTAGCGCTGTTGTGAGGAACTGTGATATTCGATGAATACAGCGTTTGTCCCAGGCGTGGCTCATGGCTGCTCAGCCACACTTGCAGCTGTTGTCACTGTCAGTGACATGTGTGTATGAAGCCGCAGTGCCAACAGGGAAGCGTGGCACCTCCTCATCTCAAGAGTGCTGACCTAGAGTTGCTTCAGGGAAACTTCTGGACAGCAGAAGTCAGTCAGGAGGATAGGGATGACATCAATGGCAAAGGGAACTTAGAGGAGGCTTAATGCTTACTGGGTGTGACATTGTGAGAAGGGGCTAGGGATGGTGGACAAAGCTGGAATGGAAAGTGAAGAGCTAGGGGAACTGGAGCATGGGAGTAAGGCCTTAAAGAAAGGAAAAGCCTTGACAACTCCATACTCAGAGCAAGACAGAGGAGGGTCAGAGAGGAGGAGAAGGGAGGATGAGGGTGTTCATGGCATCAGCAACCAAAACTAAGGTTAGGAGGTGGTCTGAGGGATGGAGTGAGATGGGGAGACATCACAAGGAGGTTGTCCTTCCAGAGTGTTGACTTTGACATGAGACCAGGGCCTTGAAAAGACCACAGAGTAGTTTCCTTCATGAGCAATTGATACCAGAGACTGTGAGGGGATTCAGCACATCTGAGAGACAGAGCACAGGAAGTATAAGACAGACCTGCGTAAGAGGCTTGAAGCACTCTTCGTGTTGAACATTCTCATTGCTTAAAGTAAATAACAGCAGGAAAACAGGTGATTGTGTCTTTTGTGGGGGAGTCACGGAGACCTGGATATGACAGACTTCATGTGGTCAGCCTTCATTTACTTAACCCACAGGATTGCTCTGTGAGGCAAAGTGCCAAGTGGCCTGCACTTCTGGATGAAGGAGGGAGGGGGGTGTTGCGGAATATTGCATTTTTCCTGTGCTAAGGAGCACTGACTTTTGTCTGCATCTCCCTCATGCGTGAGACATATGACAAGACATTAACGCAGCACTAATTCTTGTTCTAGGGTGCTAGTACCCAATGAATGCTTGACTGGAACTTCCCTGAACATTTCCTGGTTGCTAGGTTACTCACCAGAACTACTGCGTTGTATATTTCTTCAAGTGTTCCTGTGTATATAACACTACTTTCATCGTGGTCCATTATTTTTTTTAAACTACAGAATGGAAATCACATGGTTTAGCCATGGTCATATGGTTTTGACCTCTTAGTGTGTGCATGCATCTGTGTGTGTGTGTGTGTGTGTGTGTGTGTGTGTTTACGTGCACTTGTGATCAGGCATGTGTGCCACAATGCATGTATAAAGGTCAAAGGGCAACTTGTGGGAATTGATTCTCTTCTGCCTTGAGGGTTCCACAAAAGAAATTCAAGCCACCACGCTTGGCAGCCAGCACCTTTGCTTGCTGAGCCGTGCCTCCAGCCTATTCTGGATCAAAGTCACTCTCTGTAAAAATTAACCAATCTAAGAGTTATTCTTAAAGTTAAATTTTTCTTTTGCTTTTGAATCCTGTCTGATTGTTTCTATGTAAATCACTATGTTGATCATCTCTCTAAGGCCTTAGCACACCACAATGTAGTCCATTTCTTATCTGAATGAAATGGCATGCATCACTAGTTGAGTTCTTGCCGTGAGTCTCATTGCTATTCTGAGTTAAAGTGGATTGTAAATGAAAGTGTTTAAAATTTCTATAAGCAATGCCGAGAGTCTCCAAAGGTGCCTTCCAGGCAGAAGGGGGAGGGGAGGGAGAGATTGAATACTTGCTTTTGTTTTAGGAGCACACTTGCTCCTTAATATTAAAATTCAAATCAGAATTATTCACACCACTAGCTTTTCCATTTAATGAAAGTTGAATTATCATGAGATAGCAACTGAGGTGAAACAGAACACCATGCCCACAGGAGAATGTTTTGTTTTACTTATAGAGTTTGAACAATATATTTGAGATTTATAGATGGTGCTCCTCACACATGTTCCAATCTGACCCTGCCACTGTTGGTCACATTGTTCTGCTTCTACTGTATCCTTGGTTATTTAAGGAAGAGACCGTGTCTGCCCTGCTCAGATCCCTGCTACCCACATAGTGGAAGGAGATAACCCATTCCCCAAAATTAAGTTATTCTCTGACCTTTATTCGTTGTGGCCTAGTGCCTGCACGTGCGTGCGTGCGTGTGTGAGTGCGTGCTTGCACCGCACACACATACACACACACACACACACACACACACACTCGCATGCATGCAAGTAAAAAAAAAAACTTGCTAAGAGTAGATGTTTAGTCTTTTCGTGACAAAAGAGCAAAACAAACAAACAAAAAATCAAAGCAAACGAACAAAAACAAAAAGACATTACAGCTGATACCACAGAACTACAAAGGGTCTTTTTTTTATCTCCATGTGTCCAGATAAATTGTATTTTCCCTAATTTCCTGTTGGAGCCCTTCTCTAAGTGACCATCCCAGCCTTGTCTCTGTGCAGGCAGCACATAAGCCTCGGCGTCTGACGTAAACACTTACATTTTACACTTTACAACCAAATGTGCCGAACTCGGTTCTGTGCTGAGAGGAGCCTCCCTACTCAGACTGGCTGCTTGCAGTGTTTACCTTGAGGCACAGGCACCTTCGCAGGCCACCAGCGAAGGAAGCAGAAGGACTTGAGAGGCGCCCCCACTGCTATCTTGGCTGAGCCAACTACAAAGGATCTTAAGAAACTACCATGAACAGTTGTATACCGAGAAATTGTTTCTCAGATTGGCTCATTCACAAGCCTCTTCAGATATATATACATGAATGTGAATATATATGTATATACATGTATATATAAATTTATTATTTACACATTTTAAAATATGTGTATACTGTGGGATTGAGCTAATTAACATATGCCGCGTGCAGTTCCTGGGTAAATAGTAATGATCACACAACACAGTTTGCAAGCGAAGTCAGCGAATGGTGATGATAAGCTACTTCATGTGACTGTTCACACAGGATGCTCAGCGATATTCCGTGACTGTGTCAGTGCAATCATTAGTACCGCCCGTGAGAATCGTCCTCTCAATGCTTGTTGCCTCTTGGCCCTTTGATAGAAGCCCACTTTAACATTTGTGAGGTGGTTTCTCACTGAAGTTTAAGCTCTCATCTTTCTGATGATGGGCGGGCGACGCTGCACGTATTTTCATTGACCTTTTGGTCTTCTCTTGAGAAATGTCTACTTAGACCTTGGTCCATTTTCTAGTCAGGCTATTTTCTTCCTATTAAGTTGAGTTCTTGTATATTTTGGCTGCTAACCACTCATCAGATGTTCAGTCTGACAGCGTTGTTTTGCTGGTTTCCCAGGGCTCATCTTCGCTCCCTTGATTGTTTCCTTGGCTGTGCGTAAGACTTCTGAGCGGCAACAATCTCGCTCTGATTTTTGTTTTTGTGGCCAGTGCTTTGGAATACTTGTCCAGATCACTATCACAGAGTTTTTCTCTGTGTTGCCCACTATTATGCTTAAAGCTTAAACATTGAGTTCATTTGCATTTATTTTTTATGTGGTATACAAGAGGGGCATTGGTTTCTTTGGTCTGCAAGTAGATATTCACTTGTCTCAAACTTTAGTGACAAAATTATCTTCTTGTAACCCCCAAAATAAAATGCCTGCAGAAGCAGATGTTTATTACAGGGCATGCTAGTCTGTTCCATTGGTCAATATGTTTGTTTTCAGTCTGGTACCATGCTGTTTTGACTACTGTTGTAGGAGAAGGTTCCCTAATTGTTTCTTGATTGGGTCAATAAAGACTGAGGAAGCTAATCGCTGGGTGAAGATGTAGAGGCGGGTCCCAGGAGGAAGAGGAGGAGCTTTTGGGGGCTTTGGAGAGAGGATCAGGGACGACATGCAGGGCCCGGGGCTATTAGAACGGGCAGCAACTTCTGCCCCTGGAAGAATTTTGAAATAGGTTAGCTGATGAGTTAAAGACAATAGATTCTGTGCTCAGCAGTTGTGTCATCTGGCTGACTTCAAAATGTTAAGACTGTCTGGTGTTTTCCATCAGCAGCAGCTCAGGTGGGCAGGAGAAAGTAGACTGCCCAGGCAGTCTGTCAGTGGAACTTGAGTGGTGGCTCCAGGCCTTCTTAGGAGGGATGGTTGTTGGGTGGCTTAGCCAAGCTAGCCAGAAGAACTGGCGGCACTCTCAAGAAAGTGTTAGTTAGCCCTGGAGGCTGAGCAGATGGCTGGCAAGTGGCTGCCGATCCCAGAACCTTGCTGGAACAAGCATGCATTTTAAAATCACATGCAACATACTGTAGCTTTGAGGTCAGGTAGTCTTACAATTCTAGATTTCTTCTTTTAAAACTGCTTTATTTTATTATTTTAATTATGTGTAGGTGTATGTGTGTGTACGCACATAAAGGCAGGTGCCCTATGAGGTTATAGGAGCTGTCTATAGCTACAGCTATAGACAGTTTTGAGACTCCTGGCATGGGTGTTAGGAGCTGAACTCTGGCCCACTAGAACAGCAAGAAACCTGCATCATCTCTCCAGCCCTTGTTATCTAATTTGGTTTAGTAATGTTATCCTGAAAACTTTCTCTCTAGCATCATCAGGGATATTGGTATTCATTTTTTTTTCCCTATATACAATGCTGTTGTCTGGCTTGGGCATTCAGGGAGGCTTGAGACTCCTAAAATTGGTACTTCTTCAATTTGTGTGTGTGTGGGGGGGAGAACCTGGAGAAAATTTTATTTCACTTTTTTAAAAGTGAAATTAAGAGTTTATTACTTAAAAAAAAAAGATAAAATCAACAAACCTTTCTCTAGACTAAATAAGAAACCTAAAGAGAAAACTTAAATATGTAAATTCAAAAATGAGAAAGACTGCTGGGCAGTGGTGGCACATGCCTTTAATCCCAGCACTCAGGAGGCAGGACAGGTACATTTCTATGAGTTCAAAGCCAGCCTGGTCTACATACTGAGTTCTAGGACAGTCACAGCTACATAGAGAAGCCATGAAGCCGGGGGGGGGGGGGGGGGAGGAAAACGGAGAGGGAGAGTGAAGATATTACAGATGAAGGATCTTAGGAGATCACCATAAACAGCTGTTTACTAAGAAATTGGAAAACCTACAAAAAAATCATATATCCCTGGTCTTAAACAGCCTCACACTGAATCTCAGTGAACTGTATAAGATATCTGAACAGTCCAGTAATGGACAAAGACAATGAATCCATGATATCTCTCTTAAAACAAAAAACTTAGAATCTGATGACCCCACTGTGAAATTCTACAGACCATTTCACTTACTCTGATATTCCATATTTGCTTTTAAATAGAATCTTATTTTAGCAAGATCATATTAACTCTTAAAGAAAACCTAATATCATTTGATAACTAGAAAGTTTATTTCTTACTACACACAGGGGAAAGCAAGGAGGGTAGAATGCCATGAAGGTATATAAAATTACCCATAGAAGTACAAGAACAGGAACTATCCATTGATGTTGCTAGTTTGAGGCATTCCCCTGTATAAGACAATGGAAAGAGAATCCAATTGAGTGCTAGCTATGAGTGAGTCACATAATAAATTCAAAACAACTGGTTCATTCTTTTATTGATCAATAATTTTACACACTGACCTCGGGTACTACGGTGGTGCGGATCGTACTCTGCATAGTTCCGAACAGCTGGAGGCAAACAGGTTTCACTGTGGTATCTACGGTGGGCATTTAATCAGAATGGCTCAATATTAAAGTGTAAACATGGCTGGCAGAATTCTGGCTGAAGACTTTGAATGAAGCAAGATGTCTTGGTACACATCCCTCATCCCAATACTTGGGTGATGGAGGTAGAGAGATTTCAAGTTTGAAGCTGGCTGATCTACATAGTGAGACTCTGTCTCAAGAAATCAAAATCAACCAGCCAAGCATGTTTTATATGCCCCAAAGGGGAAAAAATATCTACCAAGAGTTCTCTCTTTCTTTCCCTTTTCCCTTCCCCTCTTGATGTGTGTGCGTGTGCGTGTTTTGGGGGATCTGACACAGGGTCTTGCACCCTACCACTGATGTTATAGCCTTAGCCCCACTGAGTGACATCTCCAGCCCGGTTTTTATTTTTTTCCCTATTTTTCTTGAGCAACTGGGATTGGAGAACAGTGCTACCTGCCACCTCAAGCTTGTCTGAGAACTTCTTCTTACTGAATTTTAGAGCTCTTCCAATTATTGAGGAATCAGTTCAGATATAAACCACAGATGAATACTGCCTAAGCAGTATATTCTCCTGTTTAGTCAGAAAAAGCAAAGAAACTCGGTGGAAGGGAGGCGAAAGAGGGAAAGGATGGCCCAGTTCTGACCTTCAGCTAAGATAAGTTCGATTAGGCCATGTTTTTTTAAAGGCATATTTTATTTTTCTTATCATATATACCTCAGGGCTATGAACCAATGGCATGTGACAAAGAATAAAAAACTTAGTGACTTTTTTTCCCTTTGGGGCATATTAAAAAAAATATGCTCCACTCTTTGTTTGGCTGGTTGATTTTGGGAAATGCTTCAAGGAGAATTCCAGATAAGAACACATTTGCTAGATCAAGGAATCCTTACTTACATTCTCCATAGGATGCAAAGTTACTGGCCTTTATTCTACTTCTTCTTTGAGGGATGAAACGTCTTTGCTGGTGCTGCTTAAAAGTTGTCTATTAGACAACCAGTCCAGTGACCTGTCCTGTCTGCAGAAAGCCAGCTGAGATCTGTGGATCTGCCTCTAAGCAGGTGGGAATACAACTGCTTTCCTTTCAATGCATTGGCTAGGAGCTCTCCCCTGCCAAGAACTGAACACTTTAATTCTGTGATTCATCAAAGCTGTTCCCTATACATGGTGTCAAATAACCTTTCTTTTTAGGAGGTCTAACCCAATAGCCTCCAAGACCTCAGGATGAAAGCAAGTGGCATGTACATGGTGTGCAAGAAGAACAAAAGAGAGACGCATTCAAAGCCAAGCCCCACGTTACATAACGCCTTGTGTTAGAAAAATCCATGACCCATAAAACATTTACCTACTTTGTGGGGTTTAAATAAAGCAGAGTGGTGTTCCTTTTTAAAGAACTACTTTACAGTTATCTTTCTGTCAGAATTTCAATTATTCTATGACTCAGTGGGTATGTGTCTAGCTTTAAAAAAAAAACTCCTTTTTTATTATTTTGGATAAGAATGACGTTTTCACATGAAGTTTGTAAAGAACAAGTTTATATAACAATGCATTGCTATATCAAATACATACACACTTTATTTCATGTTTGAAATAAAATATTTTAAATGATATTTTAAGAATTGAGGTATACCCATAGGGGAAGGATATTTTGTTTGGCCCATCTATCTGAGTGTGCAGTAATGCATTCCTGTCTAGAAACTGACTCAGGTCTGTGGCAAGGATGAGGGTCATCAACTTCACCTTACTTGGGTGTTAGGATAAAGCCTACTCAATTAATATACACATGAGAGACATTTCCTCAGGTCTCATAAACCTTGTCTACAGTCCCTGTTAGATTTTGTCTGTAGAAGTGCCTGGCTAGCTGCTCACACTGAAGAATTTCACCTTCTGCCAGGCACTCTGGAGACTGTCTTTTCCAGAACCCTTGTACATCGAGTTCTTGTTCTGTCCTGTGGAATATTTCAGAATGAGATACTTCCTCTGACCCAGTGAAAGTTCTGTGTGATTCTGCTCACGAAGTGGCACCGGATCCAAACAGGTCCCCGAAGGAGAGTTGAAGTCACAAAACAAGTGGCCAAATGCCAATCATATATATGCATACTCTTGTGAACTTTGAAAAAGTAAGAAATAAAATTTCATTAAGTCACCAGGCAGTGGTGGCGCATGCCTTTAATCCCAGCACTTGGGAGACAGAGTCAGGCAGATTTCTGAGTCCAAGGCCAGCCTGGTCTACAGAGTGAGTTCCAGGACAGCCAGGGCTACACAGAGAAACCCTGTCTCGAAAACTAAAACTAAAAAAAAAAAAAAAAAAAAATCATTAAGTCAATAAAGTTTGAGTATTTATGTCTAGTTTTACTAGTGGCTCTCAATTACCCATTGCCTGTTCCTCTATCTTTGCCTCCCCTTTCTTGCTCCTATTGTTTCACAGTGTGTGTGTGTGTGTGTGTGTGTGTGTGTGTGTGTGTGTTTGTGTGTGTATGTTAGCCAGAGGTTCATACTGAGTGTCTCCCCTTATCTCTCTGTTCAGTTACACTGATGGATAATGAGCTCTGGGAATCTGCCAGTCTCTGCATCCCTGGGGTTAGACTTACAGTTGTATGCCAGTGTGCCTAGCTCTTAAGTGGGTGCTGTGGATCTGACTCAGGTTCAAATATCTTCATATAAGCACTTTACCCATGGAATCATCTCCCTAGCCTGTAGTTCTTTCTTCGTGACTAAATTAAGGCGCTTGTAGGTAGACGTAGGACTACAGCCTTCACTGTGTTGCAATGGCCATCAGACTTGATTAATTAGGAGAAAAAGGTTAACCAATTCAATGTTCTAAAAAGCTTACAACTTAAATACTGAAGATAATTTCTGTTGAACAACCATTTGAGTGGATAGTAACATAGACTATCTAATTCCCATGTGATTAATTCTCTCTGGGAACTTTGGCAAACATGGTTATCTCCACACCGATGATCCAGCAGAAGTGTACATGACAACTCCTTGCTGATACACATTAACACCAGTGTACGCAGAATTGCAGATCAATATTAGCTAGAGCACTCAGATGACCTTGAGTGGCCGTAGGGCTTCTGGACATTGTAGCCTGCTGTCAAGCTGCTGGGAAAGACATCAGAACAGCGTAGAACTGGCTGAGACTTTCAAAAGAATTCAAGTTTCAAGAGGGCTTTAAGAGCAAACAACCCTCCCAGCTCAGGTTCAGGTCTGACCTTGCTTGAGACCTTGTAACCACATTCTTTCAGCTCTGGTGTGGTAGTTAACCCTTTCTCCTCCTTGCTTCTTCCCGGTAGATGGTAACTCTGAAACTGGATTCAGGGGAACCCCATTCCAAGGCTACTTCAAAAAAAAAAGAAATGAACCTCATGCAACTCATTCTGGATTGAACTAGAAAAACTTAATTTGATTGTGCTTTGCAAATTGTGTTTTGACATAGGAATTTGCTTTCATTTGAGAGTGGGGAAACCCCCATGGACCTTACAGGTTTCATACCATAGAGTTAGGTTTCATAAAAAGGCCACACCAACTCCTAGTTTTAGCCTCACAAACGCCCAGTGCTGTCCTTATCTGAATCCACAGCACATCACTTCCTGAGCCCCCCTATACCGGCCCACTCACATTCTATCATCTTTGCTTGGTGGATGTCTCATACACACCTCCTCGAAGTATTCCTGGAATAAACCATATCACCCTGCCTACTCTTCCTTCCTAGTTGATGACATCACCATCTTCCTGATGATTCAGCACAACGCTCTGAAGCACACTGAACTCTCTTATCTACTTTCCCGGTATTCAGTCAGTCCTGTTTGTAAGCTGTTGCAATTCCCTCTAAATGATCTTCTCCCTCTCCATCCATCCCTCCTGCCCCTGGCTTGGTGTGGGATCTGCGCGTGAATCTTCACCCACTGTTACAAGACTCCAATCAACTCTCAGAGCAATCTGAGGGATGGCTGCCCTGACCACTCTCTAGACTATAGTTGAAATCATAACAGCTGCTACTCGGTTGCAACTTTATAGCTAACAAACGGCTTTCTTGTACATTGTCACATTTAAATCTCATAATATTCTATTTTAAGCTTTCTTTTTAATAGGATACTTTATTAATTTTTGAGATTTTCATTTAATGTTTCGATCATATTCACCTTTTACCCCTCCCCCGTAATCCTGGCCCCAGCCCCTCAGCACACACCTCCTCCATCACATCCCACCCCAGCTGCTAGTTGTTCCCTTGCTCGCTTTTTAAAAATAACCTACCAAGTCAATTTGTGCCAGGCCTCCACTGGAATGTGGTCTGCCTACCAGGGGCCTCCCTGACTCTCCCTCCTCTGCAGATAGGAGTGAGAACTCATGAGCCCCTCCTCAGATCTGTGCTACAGTATCTGCTGGCTTAGTCTTGGGCAGGTCTTGTACAGGCAGCCACAGTACTGTGAGTTCATCAATATAGATCCTGTCGTGTCCAGAAAACACTGTTTTGGTCTGGTCCTCCTCAGCTTTCAGCTCTTGTGGTCCCTGAGACATTGTAGAGGAAGAGTGTGATACAGATGTACCATTTGTGGCCGAGCACTCCACTGCCTGATGCTTATTCTCTGCACTTTGACTAGCTGTGGATGTCTGCGTTAACTATCGTTTCCGATGAGGTCCCAGCACTGCGCTAATCTGTGAATACAGAGGATGGAATTTAAGGAAAGATGGACACTATGATTTAGCAGAATAATAGCATCAGGTTCACTCCAGGAGCCTGTGAGATCCCAACCCTGGGGTGTTTGTTGCCCAGTAAATCTTACAACATTCTAGCAAGAAGATAATGTCATTATTCTAATGTAGAACAGGAAACGGAGCCTTAAATTATCATGTTGACCAAATAGTCTTGCAAAAATACAAAGAGCTGAGATGTGAATGCGATTCTGAAGACCCTGTGTGTGGTGGATGGCACTGAGCCACACCACCAAGCATGTATCACCACTGTCTTCAGAAATCCAATGCTTTCAGTCTGGAGGAAACTTTATAACTGTACCTTAGAGCTTCTCCCTGGCTTCAGAGTACAGCTTGAGGCATAGCTTTCATGCTAGGGAGAAACCTTGGTTCAGTTACACGAGCTCTCTTAGCCTCAGCTTCTGAATCTGCAGAGTAAAGCTAGCCATGCACTGTACCCCAGGGTCGTGGGCCTTAACAAGAGAGTGCACATGATGATCTTCTGCCCTTTGCCTGGGTTCAAGGGCTTAGTACTGTTGGGTGTTGGTAACAATTTAAAAGTCTCATTGTGCTGGCTATTTTAAGTCATCCGAGAGGATGGAAAGTCAATTTAGAGAATGCCTCCAGAAGGTTGGGCTGTAAGGCAAACCTGTAAGGGCAGCACTTTTCAACCTGTGGGTCTCGACACCTTTGGGGGTCACATATCAGATATACTGTATATCAGACATCTTCATTATAATTTATAACAGTTGCAAAATTACAATTATGAAGTGGTAACAAAATAACCTTGTAGCTGGGGTCACCACAACCTGAGGAACTGTATTAAAGGGCTGCAGCATTTGGAAGGCTGAGAACCATCATGGTAGCACATTTTCTGATTAGCGACTGATGTGAGAGGCCGTGTCATACCTGAGCTGGTGGTCCTGGGTTCTACAAGAGCAGGTTTGGGCTGGAGGGATGGTTCGGTGGTTAAGAGCATGGACTGCTCTTCAGGAGGACCTGAGTTCAATCCTCAGCAACCACATGGTGGCTCACAACCATCTGTAATGGAATCCAACGCCCTCTTCTGGTGTATCTGAAGACAGCAGTAGTGTACTCATACTTAAATAAATCTTTTTTAAGAAGAAGAAGAAGAAGAAGAAGAAGAAGAAGAAGAAGAAGAAGAAGAAGAAGAAGAAGAAGAAGAAGAAGAAGAAGAA
>JADRCD010191953.1:0-16849 GCA_019843815.1 Montemys delectorum
CCACTATGCTTGGCTGCTTTTGCAATTCTCAAGCACACAACACGCATTGACAAGCATGCTCTGCCTCACAGGCTGTGAGTGTCTCTTCTGGAGGCAGGAAGGCAGAAGACACGAAACAGGGAAACCCCTGGCGCGCGCTCCTAGGAGAAAGCAGAAGCTGGGTCTGCTTTGGCGGGTTTGGCTGCTGGCAAAGGGCTTTTCCCAGATGGCTGTTCAGATGCTAGCTGGCTCAGGCCAGCCGGTGCATCCTGGGGCTAGAGAGGCTGGGGTGTGCTGTGCCACACTCACACAGGGGATGAGAACCTGCCCTCAGAGGATGGCATACTCTGCCTAGGCTCCCCAGGCACTTTGTAGGTACAGTGGGCTGTCCTCTCTGAGTCCCTGATTGTCAGCTGCTGTCACTGTGCCTCAGTTAAGTGGAGCCCAGGTTTCGGACCTCTCTTTTTGCATGAAGTCACCTCTGAGCTCTTTGCACTCCTTTCCTGTGAAAACTATGGCTATTGGGGAGGCATCAGCCCCTGGGAAGTGATAAACCCAAACAAAGGGACACATGGTCAGCACAGAATCCATCCCAGTGTCTGACATTCTTATCTGGTACGTATGCATACCAGGTAGAGAAACCGATGCCGTAAGAAAGACATAGTAAGCTTAGTGTACCTAAGCACCACGTTATAAGGGCATGCACGAGAAAGGGCTACAGGACCCCTAACCAGTGTCAGTAGTATCTCTGAGGACACGAGCAGGATTACCAAACCCCGAAAAGCCACAGTGGGAAAACAAATACACGATATTACTGAGCAATGAGCTGGGTTTACTCTTAAACCTGAATATTAGTAATAACAAAACGCACCTGGAGTAAGGAAATTCAGTGTTCATTTATACTGCATTTTCTCCATTGGGATCAAGTCATTGCTTGTTTTTGAGTATCCTGAGGTGAGTTTAAAAGGTTATTTAAACATTTTATGTTTATGTGTGTGGTATGGGCAGGCATCCATGTGGAGGTCTGAAGACAACGTTGAGAGCTGGCTCTCTTTCCACTCTCACTTCAGGGTTTTAATTTGGGCATCTCCCTGGCCCTTGCTTCATTTTTTGAGACTGGATCTCATGTAACCTGGGCTAGCTTCAGACTTGTTAACGATACTGAATTCCTCATCCTCCTGCATCTATCTGACAAGATAAACTTTTTTGAGGGGTAGGCATGGTAGTATAAATCAGTGTGTTCGAAAAAGCTGGAAAGCACTTTATAATTTCATTTGGTGTAGAATGCTTTCTGTGTAAATAGTTATTTTCTTGCTTTTTCAAGATGGGGGTATTATTATTTTTTTAGTGTTCTAAGATAGGGTAATGTGTAGCCTAGGCTGGTCTTAAACTCACTGTATACTTGACCTTGAACTCCTGACTCTCCTGTCTCTGCCTCCTCAGAGCCAGAGTTACGGGCATGCACCATCGTGCCTGCTGTTTTTGTAGTATGCTCTTTTGATCCCAGAATTTTCCAGGCTGACACAGGCAGAGGCCTTTGGCCTTCAGAACATTCACAGCCACTCTAAGGTGCGTTCTGGGCTCCTGCTGCTTACCCGAGATGCATCTCCCTCCTGCTTGATCATGTCCATTCCAGGCAGTTGGTTTGGGAAAAGGTTGCCTCCCCTCAGAGCAGGGTCATTGACCTGTGGGGACAGCATACGACAGATTTCCAGCTTTAGGTTCGGCATCCCTAGGGAAAAGTGGCTGTATCCCAGTGAGCCACGCCTAACTGCTCTCCATGTGCATACACTGGGGCAGAGGACGCTGCAAACACTACTTGCCTTCAAAAGCAAAGCTTATTTGCACATTTCATTTATATCCTGTTTTTTTTTTTTTTTTTTAAAGCTGGTTCAAATCAGGCTGCTGACTCAATCCTCGAGTCCTCAATCCTGACACCCCTGCTACTCAGGCAAGTTATTAATTAGCAAGAGCACCGTGAGAATACCCAAAGAGCACTGGCTTTTGTGAATGGACTGCCCAAAAAACCCTACTCATTAGCATTTATGTATTTCTTTTAAAACTCTCCTCATTACATTTATCTGTGTGTGATGGGTGCATGTATGTATGTGTTCGAGGCATGAGTATGGAGTCCCAGGAACCACACTCAGGCTGTACAGCTGGGGGTGGGGGTGGCAGGTGCCTTTACTCACAGAGCCAGCCCACCAGTGCTAATAAGAGAATGATTTTTAGAAGACACATTGTAGATGTGGGTTTGGGCTTGGGCTTTGTAGTGGCTATTCCTGGTTGTCAACTTGACTACGTCTGAAATGAATTACAATCCAGAATTAGAAGGCTCACCTGTGGCCCTAATCTGGAGGCTGAGAGATACAAGTTTCTGACCTGAATCTTGACATGGAGACCTTGAGGAATAGTGGCTACGAATCCCACAGGATTAACATAGAAAGCTCTATGAGTTCAAGGTCATCCGGGGTTAAAGGTGTGGTGGCACACACCTTTAACCTGGGCCACACTTTTTGCTAGAGACGTATATAAAGACATTGAAAGAAGGAAGGCTCTCTCTGCTTCGCCTGCTTGCCTTGTGGGACTGAACAATTGTTGAATCCTTAGACTTCCATTCACAGCTGCTGCCGTGACTGTTGTTAGAAGTTAATTGTTGAGAGTTGGACTACAAACTATAAGTCATCAATAAATCCTTTTACTACATAGAGACTACCATAAGTTCTGTGACTCTAGAAAACCCTAACTAAGACAAATTGGTACCAGGAGTGGGGTATTCTTGTGACAGCCTGACCATGTTTTGGGGAGGATTGTGGAAGGACTTTGGAACATTGAGCTAGAAGAACCACTGGTTGTTGAGAACTCTGTGGGATGTTCTGTGGGAGCTTGGAAGATCATGTTGAGAACAGTGCAGAGATGGAGGCCTGGCTTGTGAAATTTCAGAGGGAAGATTAAAGACTCTTATCAGGGCCATGTTGTTTTGACTGTGAAAATTCTATGGTTCTGGTTAGCTGGGGCTGAAGTATCAGCTGTGATTAACAAGATACCAAAACTACTAAAGAGAGAACTTTGCATTACTGGGACTATTGATGCTGGTTAGCTGGAGCTAAGAAATTAGCGGTGATTAAGAAGAGACCAGCATCATTGAGGTGACATCTTCTGGGAAGTGTTTTCTGAGAGCACAAAGAGGTTGTGTTCCAGAGATAGCCAAGGTTGTACCTTGTGCTGCAGCAGGACTTGGTAATGTGTAAGAGTCACCCAGGTGGTACTGGTTTTGACAGCACGAAGGGGTCATAAAGAGCAGCTGAGGCTCGGCACAGTGAGAGGCCATGGAAGGCCATTGGTGAAGGTGCAGCCTCAGTTTGTAATTGATGGCCCAGGACTGAAGGTGTCATGCAAAGGAGTTGAGGCTTGGCACTGTAAAGACAGTCTATGAGAGGCTATTGGTAAAGCCTAGTTACAGCAGTGTTTTGGGAATGCCAGTACCATGCAATGACCACCAAGGACAGCAGCAGCAGTAGAGTATAGGCATCTGGAGCCCAGAAGACAAGATGTGTATTACAAAGGGCAGAGCTGGAGAAGTGACCAAAGCCCTTAGAGGAGCCCAGAAGATCATGAGTTGAATCCCAGACACTGGTTTTGCTTTTGATTGTGACTGTGCCCTAATATTTTTCCCTCTTGAAGGAAAAATGTATTTTAGTAGAGCCCACAGTTAAGAGACTTTGAATTTTAAAAGATAAATTAATTGAACTTTTAATATGTAAAGACTATGGGACTTTAGATCTTGGGGATGAATAAGAACATAAGGGTTGAGGCTTAATAGTGATGTGTTTGTGTGTCAAGTTGACAAGGGGTCAATTGTACTGGCTAGTTTTGTGTGTCAACTTGACACAGGCTGGAGTTATCACAGAGAAGGGAGCTTCAGTTGGGGAAATGCCTCCATGAGATCCAGCTGTGGGGCATTTTCTCAATTAGTGATCAAAGGGGTGGTGCCATCTCTGGGCTGGAAGTCTTGAGTTCTATAAGAGAGCGGGCTGAGCAAGCCAGGAGAAGCAAGCAAGCCAGTAAGGAACATCCCTCCATGGCCTCTGCATCAGCTCCTGCTTCCTTCCTGACCTGCTTGAGTTCCAGTCCTGACTTCCTTGGTGATAAACAACAATGTGGAAGTATAAGCCAAATAAACCCTTTCCTCCCCAACTTGTTTCTTAGTCATGATGTTTGTTCAGGAATAGAAACCCTGACTAAGACAGGCTTCTATATTAACTCTGAAACTCAAAAACATTTAAATCCATGCACACACTTCAAACGGTCTGGGTGGATGAATGTTCCCGGGTGGGCTGGCTGGTGACTACGCTCTGTTCTCTGTCTCTGTGTAACCTCACCCTGAAGAGAGCAGGAGCTGCTCCTGTCCACTGTATGGGTCTTCACATCTTCTCCCTACCCCCGCCCCCACCCCCAACATGCTCGTGGAGTCGAGGCTGGCCTGGAGCTAAAGGCACCTCACCTACCATATAAAGTAAAACTTGAAAGAGTGCCCAGAATGCCCACAGCACCTGCACTGGAGCACCAAGGGGGCCAGCAGGGGCCAGCCTTCTTGTGTAAGCAAAGTGGCACTGAGAGTGACCAGCTGGCAGGCAGTGTGGCCCATGCTTACCATACATTTTAAAAAGCTAATTTTGTTTTGTTTTGTTTTGTTTTGTTTAAGACAGGATTTCTCTGTGTAGGCCTGTCCATTCTGTAGAGCAGGCTGGCATTGAACTCACAGAGATCCACATTCCTCTGCCTCCCCAGTGCTAGGACTAAAGGTCATCATGCCCAGCAGAAACTTCCTAACACCTACCACTCCATTTCTAAATCCCACAAATTAAAAAAGGTTAATGATGTGAAAGTTAGGAAATAAAAAACAAAACAAAGCAAAAAACCCAACCCAACCCAAACCAAGCAAGCAAACAACAAAGCCAACCGAAGCCATTGGGCAGCCAGGAGCCTTCCCAATAGTTTCCTCGTCACTGACAAGCGTTTTGTTAAATCTCACTGGCACAGGTGAAAATAAAGTGAAAAAAACACTTTTCAAAATAGATATGGGACTTGCAGCATAAACAGACAAAAAGCCAAGAGTAGAAAGTTCTGAGCTGATTTTCTGAGATTCTTACCTGCTCGGGACCCATGGAGGGCAGCCCTGACGTAGGCACGGAGGTCACTGAGGTCATGCTCATCTGGCCTGTCATCTGGTTCATGTTGCTCAAGCCACCCGTATTGGTTGCCATGGACACACTGATGTTCATGTTGTTATTGTACATGCTGGTGTTTGCTTGTTGCCCAAAGTGTGGCGGGGACTGTTGTGAAAACATGCTGGAGCATGGGAGAAGATATTAGTCTGATGGTAAACCGAGGCAGCCTTGGGCACTTGTTCTAGGATGAATATAACTAAATGGTATGAACCCACGGCAGGCCAGCAAGACATTAAGCTTGCTTCTTCCCTTGCATTCCCAACTCAGACGCACATATACTCCTACTACTTTCCCAGCAGCCGGGGCTTGCTGTCTGCCTCTATCATGGGCATCGATGAAGCCTGGTTCTGCGCCACCACTTTCCACGGGAGTTCTGCAGTTAGGAGTGGTAGGTGCTTAGAGGTATTGCTTTTGCTCCACACAGGAGGTGCTGTGCTAGGCTTCTGTGAAACTGCTGACTTTTGCTAAAGAGTAACCTGGCTTTTTAGCAGTTCATTTGCTATTGCTTGCTAAAGCACATACAATTTTAAAACTATGGATCAAAGGGATAGGGATTCTGCAGAGAGTTCCCAAGAGCGAGCGTTTATGTCAGACTCAGTGTGGGAAGTTACCTGTTTCCACCCATGCTCCCCTGTGCCCATCCGTTCATGTCTGAGGCGGGCTGGTAGGCTGGGCTGGCTTGAGACTGTTGCATCATGGGACTCTGGGTATGTGCCATCCGGGGAGACATTAGAGGACTCTGGGGAGTCGTAGCCCCAGTAAAGCCAGGATCAGGTTGCTGACTTAGTCCTTAAAAACAAAAACAAAACAGAAGCCCAAAGGGGACTGTTAGTTATATCATAGGGAGAATGTTCCAAATTAAGTGTAAACAGAAAAATTTCTTTCAATTATCTGATTATGTGCAAATTATTAGACATTTGAAAGAAGCTGAGATGGAAGTACATGGAGGAAAAAAAACCTCTCCATACTTGAAATCTCTACAACAATCACAGGGTACTAGGATGCACATTAGCATCAGGGTTAGAGTCAGAGAAATGACACTTGTTCCTTAAGCCCTCTCCAAACTAAGGACAAGTCTACTACGGTGAGTCTTGACTTTATGCGAGCCAGTCAGTCAGTGTAATATTATTGTTTTAAATTTAGTTTGAGCTCATTAAATACAGCTATATACCGACAGTCAGCATATGAATAACTTACATTAAATTAACTTATATCATCTCATGGTCAGGTGATATGTATTTTAGAAAATACATAACTGTATGCCCACACTGGCTTATTTTGTTTTTGAAAAGGGCTTGTGGCACTTGAGTGCTGTCAAGATTATCAATTTCTTGTTTAGTTTCAGGGTAAAAGAATTCACAGCAAAAGAAAAGGAATTTGGCAGGCTTTCGTCAGCCATCAAATGGAACCCAGCAGAGGCCCCGGGAAAGGAAGGCAGGCAGCGAGGGGGCATTTCAGGGACAGAGTAAGGACACATTTGCTTAACCCTGTTCAGGACTTATATTTAAAAGTAGCTACAAAAGAAAAATCTAAAGAGGAGCAAAAAAAGCAACGTACTGTCTTTGCTCTTTAAAGAGACAGGACATTTGTATTTAAGGCAACACATAGGCTTTCATGGTTCCTTACAGATCACTCAGACAGCGTAAAGCTGAGCCATTTGGAATACTTAATGTCCACATAAGCTTTTCACAAGCACTAAAAATCCCACTATTAGTTGAAGATGACACAACACAAATATTAATCTCTATGACATTACCCTTGGTATCTCATCTGTTAGAATGACATTAAAGAACAAATCAATATAAAGTAAAGCAAGAGGCCTCCCATGTGGCTCCGTGTAATACTTCAAGAATAACCTATCCAGTAAAGACTTGATATAATCTTGAAAGTTTTTGTTTTTTGTTTTGCTAAGTGTTGTCAGTAACAAATGAAGTCTTTATTTCTCAAAAGCTGTAGACTATCTGTAATATTTAAATTGACTTATGTCTTCTGACACTTCACATCTAGCTATTGATTTCTTTGTGTGAGACTCAGAGACAATGAAATATAAGTAGCAGTGTATATTACATTCACAGACATCGACCTGAGTAGATACACTCATGCATGCTCACACATCCAGAGACACATATAACTTTGGTCCTTCTTAAAGTCCTGTACCCAAAGAAAAGGAGGACCTGAGCTAACAGGGAGACTCTTGTCAGGCCCTAACCGCCTCATTCCTCCATTCCTGGTTAACGAGGCACAGAGCTATGAGAAGGAAGCTGTGACCAGGACTAAAGTGCTTTGGGGAGAGGAGAAAGAACAGAGAGGTCAGACGGGACACTAATGGCGGTGGGGATCTAAGTCCAGTACCGTAGTTCGGAGGAAATGGGAACTGCTGGGCATTGGCTTGGGGGATCCGGGGATTGCTCATGGCTGCTGGTAGGCCAGTGGGAGCCACCATGCTTGGGGTCATATTCAACCCTTGTCCTCTCATCATCAGAGTTCGCTGCTGCACCTGCTGTTGCTGATGCATCTGTCTCTGCCGAAGATGCTGGTTCAGGATTTCCCTCTGTCTCTGGGCCAGCATCTGTGCATTAATAGGAGCCTGAAATGGGGGGCAGTCATGAAGGAAAACCAAGGGTAGATAGGTTAGACAGGATACCAATGGCATGCTGTATGTAAAATCACTTGGAAAACAAAATGCCATGAGAGGAGGTCCTCAGAGAGGAACACCTAGCGAGTACGCATGTGAGTGCTCTAAGTTCAACCTGTGTGAGGATTCTGTAATCCTCTGATACTGATCAACTCATTTCCGGAGGGTATAGTAAACCAAAAGATGTCAAAAAGAGCATAGGCCTTTCAACAGGAAGACTCTTTATTTTTAAAATTTATTTTTATGTGTGCAGTGCTCATGGAGGCCAGAAGGGGGCATCCAATCACCAGGAAATGGAGTTACAGGTGAGCACGGGCTGCTTTCTGGGTCCTTCTATGTACTTGACTGTCAACTCTTTATTCTTGTGCTTTCACCTCCATGTACTGGGCGTGCACTGGGATTATAGCACTGCTACCAGGCCTGGCGTAAGACTTCATATACGGGGACAGCATTTACAGTCTCTTCCAAGGAACACTCCAACCTAACAGGAAGCCAATCACTGGCAAAGGAGACTTGGGAGAGATGGAGATGGGTGATCTGACAGTGGCGTCTGTTACCTCACGACTCTCCAGGCTGACCTGGCTGGCTGCACAGGTGTCCCCTGGGATCCTTAGTCACCCTGCTCTGTGGCTATACCACGTCAGATGCACCTGATCTCAGAACGGTCTTTACTCTGGGTGACTGTGCTGAGACGCCAGGACAGGTGACATGATGTGAGGGGGGACCCTGGGCATGTGCTGGACACTGGTGCTGGAATGGCCACCCTAGCCACTCACGAGGTTGCCTACTGTAAAGTTTATCTGCAATCCCAACACCAGTGTGCGCAGCACTGTTAAGCCATTTATGACTGTAAGTATAGCAACAACAATTTCCTATGCTTAGTATGCAACCTCCTACCAAGGAAAAGGTATGATGGACACGTGCCTTCTTATGTGGCCTGACAGAACCTAACAGGCTTTGTGCTGGTGCAGTACTGTCCAGTGTTCTGAAGTGGAAGACATGGGTGTGCTTATGGAGAAAGTACAAGTGTTAGGCAGGGCTTGTTTGGGTCTGAGATAGCCTGTCGACTGAGTTTAAGTTAATGAGTAAATTACATACACATAAAATGTCATCACACAGAAATGCCATAGAAAGAAGGCTATGTACTGATATGCAGAGAACAACGTCGTGACCAGTCTTGAAGGCTAAGCCCATGTTCTCATGGGAACATTGGCCAGTACTTGAATCCAGGTTTGGTTGATACTTTTTTGTAATACAACTCTTATATATTACAAGAATCAGTTGACCCTGGCAACAGGGGTGGCACTAAGAGCTAAAACAGGGAGTCAGTGGAACTAGGAAAAACTAGGCCGGGTAGGCCTCGGGTGTGGACCTGGATGCCTTGCTCACTCAGTATATCGGGGAGGAAAAATGACAGGAGGGGCTTCTCACCTGAGTTGGTACTCCAGGCCTCAGAGTCAAGTTCACATTGGATACACTGCTGATCTGATTCATAAGTGGCTGGCGATTCTAAACATAAACACGGAGGCATCAGCACTTTGCTGGGAAGGGAGTCATTTGAGACGGGGTCTAACTACGTAACCCAGGCTGACCTAGAATCTATCCGTATTTTTTGAGACAGGGTTTCTCTAATTACAGCCCTGTTTGCCCTGTAATTCACTCTGTAGACCAGGTTGGCCTCGAATTCACAGAGATCCATCTGTCTCTGCTTCCTGAGTACTGGGATTAAAGGGTAATGTAGTTATTCTTAGCTCAATACATTTACACAACAGGACATGTGTACTTCAAGTCATCTTTTCCAATTAACAGCTCTCCAAAAACTCAACTCTAATCTTGTGTCTGGCCCCAGCCGGAGTGAAGCACTGACCTGCTGTGCTTGGAGGCGATGCTGAAGCTGAAGTCTCAGTTGGTTTGGCTGGTTCTGCACGATGCCTGTGGGCCTGAGGCCTGGCCGGGGCTGCATACGGAGTGCGGTGTAATTTGGCCGCTGCCCCATGGTGTGAAAGTTTGGATCTTGCATGGGATTATAGCCACCCTGGGCCATTTGTGCCTGAGATGCGTACTGCTGTGGGAAAACAGGGGGCTTCTGCTCCAGCATTATGCTGGACTCTTGACTGGAGAACTGCTCTGGATCTACAGCTTGGCTCTGAAAAGAAGCCCCAAACAAGCACATAAGTAAAGCTACTAACAACACTGTACTGAACAAGAGGCTGCTCTCTCCCTCCTGTAACTGATACTTTAGAAATACTGTATCAATTTTACCAATGAGGTTTTAGCTTGCCTCCACTTTCCCTTCTGCCCAATGCCTCTTTGCAACTCCTCAAGGGAAGAGGCAAGGGTCAGGCTGCCTCCCTGCACTGCTACCTCCAGGCCGTGGGACAAAGGGGCTGGGACCATGCAGTGCTTCTCCTCCCTTCCAGGGAGGACCTGGCAGGGGCTTTAATGAGCAAGCAGCTGTAAGTGTTCCCTCTTTTGACTGAGCATACAACCCCGTATCAATCATCTTAACTCATGGCTGCCTTAGTCATCATTAACAGTGCTGGGAAAGCAGCCCACTGTCTTCACTGTAGATGAGCAGTCTTGGGGACATGAGGCCAACTTCAGGAAGCCCTTCTAGTGCAGACCTGGCAGGCTGTGGTGCATACTGCGATGTGGGACGTGAGCTCATCAGGGGCTGATAAACTTACTTGCCCGTTATGTTTTGGGTGGGAAGCGTTTAATATAGGGTCTCACATAGCCCAAGTTGGTCTCTGACTTGCTATGCAGCCCAGGTTGGGTTTCAACCACGAGCCTCTGGTCTCCACCTCCCAAGTGCTGGGACTACAGGTCAGTGCCACAATGTCTGGCTTATACTGTGTAGCCTTTATTAAGCTATTCTCTATGGTTGGTAGAATTTCTTATATGCCCACACTTTGCTAAAATTTCCTACTAAATGCTAGACATATTCAATGTGCTTGTCATTTCATTTTTAAACAGCTGCTTCCTTTACCAAAGACCTGCAGAGGGACAGGAATGGAAGGTGTAAGGATGTGTAGCGGATCCTCCCTGTGCCTTGACCAGCATCTGACAGAGTATTTGAAAACTGGTTAGTATGTATTTGGTTAATTTAACTGTCTGAAAGATATATTTAAAAAAAACAAAAACAAAAACAACAAACCCAAGACATGGTCTCATTATGAAGTCCCGCTGTCCTAGAACTCACTATGTAGATCAGGTAGGCCCAAACTCAAAGAGATCTGCCTGTCTCAATGAGTACTGGGATTAAAGGACACACACACACACACACACACACAGAGAGAGAGAGAGAGAGAGAGAGAGAGAGAGAGAGAGAGAGAGAGAGAGAGAGAGAGAGAGAGAGAGAGAGAGAATGAGAATACATGTGAGTGTGTGAAGACTGGAGGACTTCTGGGGATGCAGCTCTCTTTCACTCAGTTTCTAAGACAAGGTGTCTTGTCATTTCTGCTACTGAGCTGAACATGGAAGCTTCTGGCTGATCTTCTACACACAGGGAATCTAGAGCTTTCTCAGGGAGATGCCTTAAATCTCCATGGCCTGAGTGTCCATGTGAAGATATAATATACCTGGCCAACTCTTGTCTTTCTAGAAGCCATGGCCACACATCTGAAGGTCAGTAGAAGGGCAAGCGCCAGCAGCAGTGAACTCAAAGCTGCCTTCAGGCTCTTGTTATGGCAGCCTAGCCTCAGCCCTTCCTTCCATCCTTCCCGGTGCTGCTCAGCATCCTGGGACGATAATGCTGCCTGTGGTCTGTGGTCAGCAGGACAGCTTCAGTACACTGCCCTCTCCTCTTGATAATTTAAAAAGCGTGCATGGAGTACCACCAGCAGGGAGACCACTCCTTGTTGAAATCTTTTAGAACTTTTTATCTGTCCACATTTAATGGAAAATTTACTTAGGTTATTTCCATATTTATCTATTTAGTTTTCGCTTTTTCATTTAGAGCTCACTGATTATGCTAGACTGGCTGGTGCTCACAAATTCGCCACTGCTAGGGTGAGGTATGGACCACTGAGCCTGGTGGTTTTTTGCTAGGCTCTGGAGATGTTTGTGAGACAAGCACTTTATTTTTAAACTGTGTATGCAACTCTGGTTAATATACAGTACACAAGCACACCACATTTCCACCGCTGCCCCTAAGAATACCATCTATAGTTCAGCTTCAATGACACGGTGACTGACCTGAGGCGATGGTACAGAGCATTCAAATGACGTAACACTGGTTTCAATCTTTAAAAAGCATTTCAATATTTTAGATGCAAGGTCAACTGCCACAAATTTGAGTCTAGGCTGGTCTGGGATCTCTTAAATCTCTTAAAAAACAAACTCCCCTCGAAAGTCCCCCAAAGGGTTACAAGTTACTGAGGAACCCCAAGGACATTTAAGAATGTCACCTGCATCAACTCAAGGATAATCACAGAAAAGCTGAATTCTAGCTGACGATAAAGGCAAAACCGACCAGTTACACAGGAAATAGGTACCCCATTTCCTTTCTGGCTTTCCTTCAGGGTGTACCGTGTAACCCCAGTCATTTCTTTCCATTCTGCTGCTTTCAATATGAATCAGCAAGTCTGCACTCCCACCTGTGTCTGCTAAACTCCGGGAATTATGACTGCTTTTAAGGTTCCAGAGTCTTCAATGATTGTGTCACTACCCTCACAGTGACATGCTGCAGGGCCAGGCAGCCTGGCCTTGGAAGGTGCTTGTGACAAAGAGAGCGCCTGGCACTGCTTGGGAAGGAGAAGCAGGAGGCTGTTGCACTGTTTCACAGGACGGCAGCTGCAGGGGCAGCTTCAGACACTGAGGGAACATGAGGCTACTGTCACAACCTCAGGCCTTCTCAAATCAAAGAAAGACCAAGCCCATTCATTACTCCTTCAAATGAACTAACTGGGAAGCAGAAAGAGAACTAGACTCACTCGGGTAGTTGACATCTTAAAATTGTTATGGGCGACACCTCCAGAAGGTTGGAGTGTTTGGTAAGCTGAAGTCATACTTAAGATGCTCCTGATACCTATGTGTGAACCAGTCCTTTCTCAGTGCACAGGCATGGCAGGACTGAGGCCTGTGCTCACACTGCCTCTCATTCCAGCGGGGAGGACCAAGAGCCCCAGGAAGCAGTGACCCTGTGATTTCTCTAAGCTGGCCTTTGAGCAAGCATGGACAAGGGCTCTGGGCCTGCTTCTGTCTTTCTGCTCTAACTTGTCTTATGCAATGGTCCTTCCTAGGTGTTCGCTTCTTGGGCAACAGTTCATGTTAAAGTAGAAGAGAAAAGAGGAGGAATAGGGAGGCCTGTGTATGGGGAGGTGAGAAGCATCCCAGAGCAGCCTGTAGGAACAGAGACCTTTGGCCTATGCAGTGCCTGACCAATGCGATGCTCTGGCCTACCTGGCTGACCAGTTCTGGTATCCCCAGAGCTCTATCAATCTCCTCGAGGCCATCGAAGTTCCGCAAGGCCAGATACAGCTGGTCTAGAAGAGCACCCTCATCGCTTGGTGACTCTGCTGCAGGATGTGGACACAGCAGGTCATCAGGGGAGCTGCCGAAGGGCTGCCTGTAAAGAGATAAACTTCACCATGGGCTGGTAGAAATGCCAGTTGACTTCTAGGGTCTCTTCAACAAACTCTTCCTCCAACCAAGCACTGAACAGAATGAAGACTTTTGAAAATACGCACCTGAAAAATCCACTTCATTTAGTGTTAATGAAGGCCAGTTAAACCAGTTATGTTTCTACTTCCTCCCATAAAGTACACGGGGTTAGCTTAGCCAGGTACCCACATCTATGCAAAGTCGGAAAGGCACCGCCATAAAAGCTACTTTGATGTGCGTGTGTTCCGGGCTCACCTAGGTAACTTCATAGACCTACCATGGTCTGTGCGTGTATGTCTGCTGTGCACTGGCAGGATGAAGGCAGTGACTCGTGCAGTCTTTTCAGGGAGACTATGATGCGCAAAGGAGAGAGCAGCAGACTCACACACTTGAATACAATCTGGGCTTGTGAACTTGGCTGAGCTCCTAGAAAACTTTGTATTTATGCAGAACCAGAATTTGCAAGCATTTACTAAAACTCTGAAGAAGTTTACCTGTTAGCCCTCATGAATTAGGTGCCAAGGGAAGGGAACCACGAACCTTCTAACTGTAATTGCTGTAAAGGCAATATGTGATCTGGACACTAAACTGCCATTTCTATGGTATCTAACATTATAATTAAGTTACCAAACAAATTAGTAGATCTTCTAGTCACTGCAAACCTGAGAGAGAAAATAATACCAGTATTTCACCAAAGTCAGTTTTGTATTGTAGACCTACTCCATGATACCATGGAGAACACACAGGTTTACAGAGAAGCTAACTTACTTTTATTGTGTGTGGTACTGGGAATTGAACCCAAGGAATCATATGTGCCAGACAAGACATGCTCACATCCCAGAAAACTCATTCTTAAACAAGTGGGAATAAATTTATTAAGAGACAGAGTTGTCTGGCCCTGGCCCAGTTCAGTCTGCTGTGTTTTCTTAGGCAGTCTAATATGTTACTGACTTAGAATTGTAACATGGTGTCCTGCTGAACACCCAAACCAACAATTAATTTCAAACAGTGACAGCAGAATGAATCCATGTGCAGCGTATACTCCCATCTGGTCCTATGTGTGAGAGGAAATCACTCAGTGAGTGTCCCTTGATACCTCATCACACTTGCTGACATGTCACAGTCCTACTGCTGTGATCTACAGTGAGCTGGTGGGAGGCCACTGTCAGGCAAGAGCACCACAGCTGCATGTAGTGTATGCATCCCTGTGCTTGCCTTCTCCTGCCCCTAGTAAGGTAAGAGGTTTCTGGAAGAATAGCTTGCTTGCACTGGACATGTTCAACATGTGCCATCTACTTCTTTTTTCTCCATAGTCCCCACTCCTTAAATTAATCTTCAGAACACAAATGTTACCAGCTCTCTCCTCTCCTGCTGTAATTTAGGAGCTGAATAGACAGTCGAAGAGAAATGGCAATGTGAGAAAGAAAAAGCAGACAACCGCATGTCACAGTGGGGTGTGAGGAGACAGCCCACATGAGTACCCAACAACTGGGGCTCAGAAAATTCTGGTAGTCAAAAGTCAATGTTGTTGCTCATACTCCCTCAGGCCTGGGAAATTACTTAGACAGTGAAGTGTTGCCTCTGTGCTGGACAGTTTTATGTCAACTTGACACAGTCATCAGAGAAGAGGGAACCTTTAACTGAGAAAATGCCTCAGTAACACCCAGCTATTGGCAAGCCTGTAGAGCATTTTCTTAGTGACTGATGTGGGAGGGAGAGTCCAGCTTTGTGGCTGGTGGTCCAGGGTTCTATATGAAAGCGGGCTGAGCAAACCACAAGAGAGCAAGGTAATAAGAGCACCTGTCTCCTCCCCCCCAAAAAAAAAGCCGGGCGGTGGTGGTGCACACCTTTAATTCCAGCACTTGGGAGGCAGAGGCAGGTAGATTTCTGAGTTCAAGGCCAGCCTGATCTACAGAGTGAGTTCCAGGACAGCCAGGGCTATACAGAGAAACCCTGTCTTGAAAAACAAAAACCAAAACCAAAAAAACAAAACAAAAAAAAAAAACAACCCCCCCCCCCCCCCCCCCCCCCCGCCATGGCCTCTGCCCAACCTCTGCCTCAAGGCTCTTGTCCTACTTGAATTTGTCTTGACTTCCTTGGGCTATGATGTGTTAGTGCAAGTCAGATAAATCCTTTCCTCCCCCATCTTGCTTTTCGGTTTATCACAGCAATGATACCTGAACTAGGAGAGGCTCAGTCCAGCTGTGTTAGCAGTTGTCAGCTTCTGTCAAAAAAACTGCAAAACAATGTTCCTCCCCAGATCCTTCCACTGATGCATCCCCAGCAATGTGAAGTCTAACCACGGCAGACTGTGGAATCTGCTTGAGCACAGACTTGCCAATCTTCCCTGCACCGCACCAAAGCTGGAGAGGCCCCACCTCATCCTTTCTGAGAATAAAGTATTCTTTTTTTTTTTCCAAGACAGGGTTTCTCTGTATAGCCCTGGCTATCTTCGAACTCAGAAATCCACCTGCCTCTGCCTCCCAAGTGCTGGGATTAAAGGCGTGTGTGCTACCACTGCCTGGTGAGAATAAATTCTTAACCCTGCAGCAACCCAGTACTTACAACAGAAAACAGATGCCCAAGTTAGACATGTACTACTGAATAATCAAACAGTGTTCCTTGTTGTGTCGCTCATGTTCTCCTGAGACAGGGCCTCACCATGCAGCCCAGCTGCATGCTTCAGTAGCTCCTCCAGCAGTCTTGGAGGAAGTACCTGGGCACAGCAGCCTTCTTAATAGGACTCACTATGTAGGCTACTCTGGCTTTCAAGTTAGAGATCCGTCTGACTCTGCTTCCCAACACGCACGCACTCACACACGCACGCACGCACGCACACCAATACTTTAAAAAAAGTAAAAAGAGGGAAAAAAAGGAGAGTGGTTGGAGGGATAGCAGATGTCCCTGCAGTGGACTGCTCAGTCCCAGCACCCATATCAGGTGACCCTTGGAAGCCCAAAGGTGTCTGCAGCATGTGGTGCATATAAACTCACGTAGGCACACACACACACACACACACACTCACAAAACACGACAATGCGTGGACAAGATAGAGAGAAGGTCTGATATACTGTCAGAATCCGACTGACAACACAAAAGGGAAGTGTAGAAACAAAGTGGCTAGAGTCTTCTAGACACACCTGTTCACAATGACTGATTAAACCCCAGTGTGCAGCACACACCTGTGATTCCAGCTCTCAGGAGGCCCACGCACAAGGACTCTGAGTTTTGTTTTGGTTTTCAGTTTTTTTTTTTTTTTTTTTTTTTTTGAGACATGGTTTCTCTTTGTAGCTCTGGCTGTCCTGAGTGCTGGCATCTCTCTTTCCTCTCTCCCTCTCTCCCTCTCTCTCCCTCTCTCTCTCTCTCCCTTCCCCTCTCCCTCTCTCTCTCTCTCTCCCTT
>JADRCD010191953.1:19099-31368 GCA_019843815.1 Montemys delectorum
CCCACAGCCCCACACTTCTGCCACACTCCACTGTCCTCCATCCATCCCACAGCCCCACACTTCTGCCACACTCCACTGGGCACCTGCAGAAAACTGGAATGAAGAGGAGCATCGTATCTCTGCAATACGGTGCTAATGTGTAAGGCTGCAGAGACGTGCTGCAAGGCACCTGGGAGCAGGGCACCTGGGAGCAGGGCACAGGTCACCTGGGAGCAGGTCACAGGTCACCTGGGAGCAGGGCACCTGCACCAGGACTTGCATAAGTCGTAGCTCTCTCACAGCAGGACATACACTCAGACACACGACTCTCTCTAAGGTTCTTTTCGAGGCTCTAAAGCATATGAGCTTTCTAATTATTTTATTTTTATTATCCACTGACTGGACATCCATAACTGTCAATTTTCTGTTGAGCGAATTCACAGCTTTGTTGAGCGTACTTGCCACTAGAGAAATTGAGCTACATACTAAATTTTACAGAGCTGTATTGGGAGTTCCAAAGTGAGAAAATCATTAGCAAGACAGGGAATAAATTAAATATCTATATAAGCACTCTTACTGTCACTTTTATAAATATCTTACTAATGTCTCAGCTTAATTTTCCATAGAAATCTCGAGTTTTTTTTTTGTTTTGTTTTGTTTTTCCTTTTTCAGCATTTTTAATTTTTGGTATTTTCAAATGACACAAATTTAAGTTTGGGAACCACCTACTATCATGAGAATACATGTAGAAATGTAATTATAAATGTCATGCTCAGAAATACTGAATCAAAACACACATAGCACTTTAATAACTATGGAAGGAACCTGACTTGGAGCTCTGGCAAGAGGCTGCTCTCTTGTCAAAACAATCTCGGATTTTCCTGGAAATGAATTAGCATTTCCCGTGCAATATCTAACAAGAAAGTTTACAAACACAGACTTTTTAGAATTGAGCTAATGTTTAAGATCAGAGGAAGTCCTATGTCTACGATTACAAAAATAATAGCAAGTAGGAGTTGTACAGGCCACTGATCTTTTTTTCCCTTGAGGTAGGGTCTTGTTTAGTTCAAGCAGGCTTCACATTTGCGATGTAGCCGAGGATGGTAAGCTCTTGCCTAGACCTCCCAAGGGTTAGGATTGTAAGTGTGTGCACATTAACATTTAATAACAAGTTTCCTGATGATTCACTCATCATACAATTCATGACTTCCAAGTGCAGCATCCAGTAGGTGTCAATGTGTTCGGGGTGTACCACTACCACATCAACACGACACACTTTCACCTATGCAAAAGGAAGCCCTTGTCCCAGGAGTCACTTCTCGCTTCCTTCCAGGCCTTCAGCCTTAGGCAACTATGAAGAAGGTTTTGTGGAGTGTACACAAAAATTCATTTCAGTAACATGTGAACTGCCTCCAGATAGAATCCTAGAGATGCTTGGGTGCTATGTCATGTTCTCGAGTGGCCGTGCTTTCAATGAGGCCAAGGGAGACGCTGACTTCACAGCCTGGCTGAGGGCCTTAGCGGTTCAGGATGACCACAGAGTTTGACACTGCGGCTGTACCACCAAACTACTTCTTTGCCCTTAAACTACCATTTATAATGTGACATTTTAATGAATTTTGCCTCCAAATTAAAATTAGGTAACTAGTCTATGATTCATCAAGGTTTTAGCAAAATGCCATTTAGGACAACTTCACACTAGAGGTTGCCTACACACCAAGCCAGAAGCAAGTCCTGGAAGGAGCATGGAGCTGCCAGTCCATCTGAAGAAGGCATAAGGAGCCTTACCTATGCTCATGACCTGAGACTGAAGCATCGGTCTTTGGCCAGGCTGGCTGTTGGCTCGCATGGGGATGCTGGCTGCTGGGTTCCGAATCACGCCTCCTTGGATTGGCCGGTTCATGGCACCAGTGGTAGCAGCACAAGTGACTCTCACAGCTGGACTCTGTGGTGCCCATTCCCCTGAAGGCATGCTGGGCCGGGAAGTACTGCTGCCAATCATTCCTGCATGTAAGACAGAGGAAACTGAGAGATGCAGACATTGAAAACAGCATATGCATGAGCACCAGACCTACCTACAAAACTCAGACCATGACTGTAACCTGCAGTTGGCCAAACAGCAAACATTCCCCCTGGGGCAGATGTGGGCCCTTGGCTAAGAACTAAGAATTTGTGATTACTACAGTTTTCACAGCATGCATCTGCTCAGAAGAGCTGTTAAAATTGTTCCCATCTATACTTAGAACAGGCACCGTGGCAAGTGGATAACCCCAACTTCCTTCCTCAGGAAGTGAATCACATTAGCTGACATACACGTCAGAGTTCTACTTTCCAAAAGGGAGGTGAGGTGAGGAGGAACAAGGTAAGAACTGATAATCAATCCCATAATTATCCACCCCAGTCAGAGAATGTCCTGCAAAGCCTTTGCAAGAGCTGAGCATCCTCCCATCCTTCCAGTGGGTCAGAGCCTGCTAAACTTCTGGAGCACGCAGACATGTTCACTGGATGACCACCAAGCGAGGCTGTCCCACCACAGGTATACTTCTGCATGGACAGGATATTTCAGCAACAACTTGCATCAAGAAAACTTTAGTAAATTTCAAGGGCAGCCTCTAAGTCCTAGGGAAATTAAAGACCTTCCTGATACAGTCCTTGCAGCTAAGGGGTTCAACCCTCCCAGAGCACTGCACTCTTGACCACACAGATGTAGGATGGGTTATGATAGGCATGAGAAAATTCTTCTACGCCTGGCGGTGTCTGATCACGTGGAACAATGAGACCTCAGCAGCAGCAGGCAGGATGCAGGGTCTGTTCTAATGGTGTCCAGGCTCTGGGAGATGGCAGTGGTCTAACACTGCCTAAACCATACTGAAGGAGAAGCCTCAGAAACATCTCTTTATTTTGAAATGTGATACAGGGGATAGAAAGATTTTGCTTTCAAATATATGGCTTGTTTTCAGTTACTTTATTTCGGTTAAGCAAATTTGGTATAGTGAACATGTGGACAGAACATGGATGTCTCCTCACTTGTGAAATGAGAAATGTGATGAGATGTTAAAAGGTGAAGGGTGATCAGTTAGGGTTAAAAACTATAATATTAAGACATATGTAAAGCCGTTTATATTATAGTTTATCTATAAATGGATATTATGAGTGAAAAGGCATTTTAGTTTTCAAAATAATCTATGTAAATAGCATTATAAGATGAGAGTCAGTAGGAGGGGGAGTTACTTGTATCTCAACCGTACCAGTGCAGTGCAGTAAAAATGGACACTGCTCCTTAAGGTATTGGTCTTTACACCATGTGATCTTGACAGCCTGGGCACTAGTAGGTCCTGGGATACAGTTTAGTAGACCCATCCCCACTGTCCTAGGGTCCTATTAAGACTTCAACAGTGTAGACTTTCCTGGATTCACCGATAGGGAGCTACTCCTAGTCATTCATCAGCTATTTTTCTTTAAAGAATTTTATATCACCAATATTTATATGAGTCATGATTTTATTTAGGAGTGATGAAGTGAATATGGCACTGTTCATGAATCTATAATTTAATGAGGGAGTCGGTACATGTGTGTTGAATGAATAAACTGATACAGTATAGCTCATGCTTCCCATGAATTCTTGATTAGTAATTGGAAATGAAACATCCACCACTTCCCCTTAAATAGCATTCTGATCTTCAGTTAACGAAAATGGCAATGTACAGGGATTACAGACTGAGCTAAAAATAAAATAGCAAGAATTAAAACATCCATCAAGTGAAAGCTCTTTTTATAATATCTACTTATTTCTATGCCCAAGTCTCTAATATATCACTGAGACAAGGAAAGAAAGCTATAGCCAGTTCTTCCTTAGGAAGCCAGCATCCTCCTAGACCCATAACAAATGCTGTTCCAAGGCCCACCCTGTTGTGAGTTCATTCTGAATTCTAGGCCACTGTGGCAGGAGGTTGTATCACTCAGGAAATATGGAGGACACTGGAAAACTATAGCAGGTCAAAATCCAGCTAGATTACAGGCAACTTCTTCGAGCTCCAGGAAGCCACCTGTCTGGTGTGATTTCAAAGCACTGTGCTCATTAAATTGTGCCCTGACCTGAAGCTGTTAAATGCATCAACATTAAGAAACCAGAACACAAAAGCCAATAAAACAAAACACAACAAGGTCCGTGGCTCAAGTGGTTTTCCCGCAGCAGCCCCTGCACAGCTAAGAGTACAATGGAAATGTGGAAGCACAGGCATAAAGCTCTTCACTTTTACTTCATTTTTTCCCCCCTGAGTGGAAAAAGGATCTAGAATTGTGGAAGAATGGTAGAATTTTAAACTTCCATTCCAAACTGTCAATCCATTTTTGGAGGTACCAGCAGATTACCAGGGACTGACAAGCACCCGTCGTGGGGTAACAAGCGCCAGTCGTGGTGCTCACACCCATTTGTTTATTTTGCATATATTCTTCCAAGTTCAGGCCAGCAGTTGGGATACAAGGCTAGACAAGAAGAATGATATCCGAAACTTCCTCAAAGCAGCAGTTGAAGACTGACCTGGTCGGCTTGATGGAGTAGCTTCCCAGAGGCCGCCCTCACATGAGAGCTTTCAACGAGCCTCTGGCCAAGTTCTACCCTTTTGATGTGGATGAACACATTGTTAAATTACAAAACCCACCAGTAAGCAGCAGCACCACGGAGCCCTTACCTGTGCTATTGTTCCCTAAGTTTCCTTGGCTTCCTAGCATCCCTTGGTTACCCACCATTCCTGGCTGAGGTATCACTGAGTAGGGACTATTGTTTCTGATTGGTGGGAAAGGTCCAGCACCAGTTGGGCTTTGCAAAGTGATGTCAAGTGGTAAATTCTGGTTTGGCAATAACCTGCCCAGTTGCCCTGGTCGTGGGTTATTAAAAGCTAAGGAGAGAACAAATGAAAAATTGAAGGTTAATAAAGGACAATGAAAAAGAATATTACCAGTAAGTAGTGTTTAGGGAGAATGTCTCCTGTAACATGACAAAGATGCACATCTTTGTCAACTATTTCCATGAAAGATAACGCACAGGAAATGCATGTAGCACCCTGTATGGTACTACATGACTCTCAATACCCTTGCAAAACGGGGATGGAAACAAGTGCCATGTCTTCTCTCCAGGAAGTGGAGCATTGAAAAGTTTCTGCTAACAAAATCATTGTTACATTAGATAGTGTTCATGTTATATGTTCACACGTTGGTGGGTGGGCTTTTTTTTTTTTCTGTTTCGCATTGTTTTTGTTTGTTTTGATAAGGTCTCCCCTCAAATGCTCTTGTCTGCTTCAGGAGTTCTGATTTTCACAGTAACGAACCTATAAACATCTTTTGCATGCAGCCTACACACACATGTAGGTTGGATGTTAGAACATTATTTCTTAAGTTAAAAGTAGATACTTCCACTAGAAGTTAAAACTGTTGAGTGTACACTGTGTCACCCGCAACAATACTCCATTGTGACTACGACTTAGCAGTATGGCTTTAGCTCCAGGCACATATTTAGATTTGAAATGATTTTTATGGTTAGTTCACAAGAATTGACTGTGCACTAAGCAGTAATCTAGTGTCAAGTAGATGACCTGTAATTTTGTAACAATGTTATTAAAACACTCAAGTACTACTCACACTAATTCACAGAGCTAATTTATTAGTGATATCAAGATCTTACTTCCTTTTAATTTTATAAGCACAGACTGTACTAGCAGTTAAGAGAAAAGAAGACTTTTTAACACCCTATGGCAGAGAAAAGCCATTCAGCAAGACCGGGGCCGGGGATGGACATTACTGACCGCGCCCCGTCCTGCTTTCCTAGAGCTCAGTTCGCCATCTTTGGTTCCATAGGGGCTCCCGAGCGTAGGAGCTATCACCCCACCGTGTTCCTTGCTCCTCTCTGGGTTACGGAGTGCTATCTTACGCTCCTTACCTTATTCTCTCAATTCTTTAGGCTCTGTGATTGCCCAGGTCAAACGATTCATCTTACTTCCCTTTACCCCTTCCTTTTCAGAATGGTCAAGCACCATACAAGAAGGGACTTGTCTCTAAAGGTGACGTGGCTGTGACGTGGCTGAGGCTGTAGGCTTGAGAACACTGCTAGGCATGGCCATGGGTGTTCTACTGAGGTGGAGACAGGGCACTGAAGAGCTGTCTTTCTGTAAACTATAGAAAAACTGTTCTTTCACACAAAACTGAAAACTCAATGTACTCTATCAGAGTGAATGGCATTTTTACTTAGCTGAAACAAATTAAAAGTAAGACTCCTAAATGACAGAGTAAGGCGTTTGACTGTGAACAGCCATTCTGCAAACAATTAAAACTTTTTTGAGACAGGGTCTCACTATGTAGCTCAGGTTGGCCCTGAATTCACCATCCTCCTGCCTCAGCCTCATGTCTGGGATTACAGGCACGCAGTAACCAGGCTTGGTTTGAATTTTCCTCCCCAAAGGAAACTATGGCAGTAAGCTGCCTGAGCACTCTGACAGACCAGGACAGTAGATGGTGCTGTTTTATCAAGAAAGCCTCCAAGTAACTAAACTGTGGCAGACTTGAATTGATGTCTGATGGGGATTAAGTGGGAGACTTCTCTCAAACCTGGGAACAGCGCATACTCACTGCTCTGTGACATCCGCAGCGTTGCTTTCTGGGCTCCAACTGGTGTGACAGGACTGCTGTCAGCTGTGAGTTGCATGAGGTCATTGATGATGGCTTGCTTGTCAACTGACCCAGTAGGAGCTCCTGGCCTTGTGTCTGGGAAAAGCTGTGGTAACTGACTGTTCTGCAAATCATCCAAAATCTCTTCCAAGTTGTCCAGCTCACTGCCAGGCTGTAGTCAACAAACACAAGTGTACATACAGGTCCATGCTGTAAGAGCAACCCCACCCCAGCTACTGGCAACTACAGACCCAACCATCTCTCATAACTGAACCCACCGTTAAAAAAAAAGTTAAAAAAAAAAAGCAGGTATGTGCAAATGTAAGGCCTAACAATGGGCCAACCATCTCTCATAACTGAATCCACCGAGGAACGCAATCTAATCTCTGGACCCTGACTCCCTCACCTAGAAACCAGGCATGACTGATTTAGAAAGAAAACTATTTCCCACCTTGCAACTCACTAGCAGTTTATATATTCTCTTTATTTTATGTGAACCACCCCACTAATTATGAGAAAAAATTATATCCAATTACTTATAATTGGACCACAGCTTACAGTTTGGATCTAGGCTTCATGGTTAAGTTTTCTTAAGAAATAGCAACAATAAAGCTGGTGTAAAATAGCCATGGCTATTCTCTCGTGTGTGTAGGTTGGCTGTAAAATAAGCTTCAAATACTCAGGAACTAGCTAAGTCTTGCTTTTTCAACTTGAAATGTGCTTTCTGTTTGCTTTTATTTTAGGTTTTGAATGTCAGTGTCTTTCTTACTAACCAGTTTAGTTGACTAGATATATAGATGACCAAACTAGCTCTCTCCAGGCTTCCTTTGTTTTTTGAGATAGGTTTCTGTCCTGAACTCAGGCTGGCCTAGAACTCAGAAATCCTCCTGCCTCTGCCTCCCAAGGGCTGGGATTAAAGGCATGTGCCACCACCGCCAGATACCAAGCATAGCATGTTCTAACTTGACTTCACATGAGCCACTTTCTTAAAATCATTTCTTGAGGGCTGGAGAGATGGCTCAGTGGTTAAGAGCCCGACTGTTCTTCCAAAGGTCCTGAGTTCAAATCCCAGCAACCACATGGTGGTTCACGACCATCCATAACGAGATCTAATGCCCTCTTCTGGGGTGTCTGAAGACAGCTACAATGTATTACATATAATAAATAAATAAATCTTTAAAAAAAAATCATTTCTTGAATTCAATTCCCATCACCAATATGATTAATAACATAAGTATGACCACTACTTTTTATTGCCTACTATTTTTTTGTCTAAGAGCTAGAATGACTGTCCTGGCCTTTTTTTGGGTACAATCGATCAGGGTGCTAGCATTTAAGATCGTAGATGGCAACTACACACAAAAGTGGTCAGATAAGTGTGATAATGCCTGAAGCCCAGCACTTGAGGCTAAAGCCAGCCTGGACTACATAGTGAGCTATAGGCTAGCCTGGGCTAGAGGGAGATGGTTTCAAAACTGAACAAAAGTATCTGAGTCTACGTGAAATTGGCAAAACTAGTGGATTTGCTTATGTGCAAATCCTGGCCTCTACAGGGGAGATGGGACTGCTAAGACTTTTGTCACTGGAAATGCAGCATCTACATAGAATACCTTTGTGAGATAAGCTCTCCTTTATGCAGTCTGGCTTTGCCTGGTACTTCCTTTCCTGTCTTGAATGCCCCCCCCCCCCCCCCCCCCCCAAACCGTCCTTGCGGGGGTTTTCTGTGGAGTCCACTGTGTCTTTCTAATAAAAAAAAAAGTACACTCATTTATGTGTGTGTGTGAACATCAGAGAATCAGCTGTGGGAGCTGATTCCTCTCTTTCCCATGTGGGTCTAGGGGATGGACCTCTGGTCATCAGGCATGACAATGACCAACGGCTTTGCCAGCTGAGCCTGGGACATCTCTTGTCAAGTTAGGAAGCTCCCTGTTGAAGTGACATTTTACTTGATTCTTTTCAGAGGTAGCTACTCAAGCAATGCATTCAGCCACTCCTTTCCAGGGAATTCTTCATGTACTCTTAAAACAAGAAGAATCTTTTTATGTCACCCATTTCCAATGGGGCAACAAGCTTTCTATGGGAGAGGGACAGACAAGAGATGTGGCCCTGAAAGTTCCTGGAGAAGGGGAAGCCTTGCACATTCTGGATCAGCTGTGACTGACAGGTTCTTCAACAATAAGGCTTATAGGGTAAGGGTGGCGGTCAGCCACCAGGATGAATTCCTTTCATCATTAAAACTAAAACAGGAATTCCTACAGCTTCCTGATCCTCTGCTTCTGTGATAACTGCCTGGTCAGTTCTGTCTTAAGAGACGAGAACAGGGCTTCAGTGAGCTAGCTCTCATCTTTGAAGTCATGTCCTATAACCACGATGCCTTTACCCTGAGACCTTTAGAGCTCAGTGTGCAGGTGAGGAAGAAAGCTGAAAGAAATGATCATCTGCCTCTGGCAAAGCCTGGCAGATTGCCCCTGATGGAAATTAGAGAAAACAGGCTCATGTAAACAAAGCCTTCAGAAGTATGTGTGTGTTTGTTTTCTTTTTTTTTTTTTGAAACTTATTTATTTATTATATGTAAGTACACTGTAGCTGTCTTCAGACATACCAGAAGAGGGCACCAGATCTCATTATGGATGGTTGAGAGCCACCATGTGGTTGCTGGGATTTGAACTCATGACTTTCGGAAGAGCAGTCAGCACTCTTAACTGCTGAGCCATCTCTCCAACCCCGTGTTTGTTTTCTTAATAAATGCACTTGACATGACAGAATGTTTTTCCTGTTACAGGGTACACAAACAAAATTATAAACCATCTTAAACAAAAAAAAAAATTTAAAAGACGTTTTTGGAGACAGAGGCCACTGCATAGCCCAGAATGGCCTTGGACTGAGGTACTGTGCTCTGTGTGTGCCCCTGCGAGCTAGTGTTGTAGGCTCACTGTATCATCCTGGTCTCTCCCTTCCTTCCTAGAGACTCAGTGGCTCTTGCTGCCCTGGAAGGCTGCCTACAACAGACTGCCTATCTCTGCCTCCTGAGTGCCGGCATTAAACCTGATTGGCCATGGCTCTTCTTTTGTTTTCTGTGTAACTCTGAGTAACATGTTAATTTAAGTATATATAAATGTAAATACTTGACATGCATTTTAACATTACAGGCACATATGTTTTAATACATATGTGTTAAGATATATGAGCAACTAAAATCAATTTATATAGGAAAACATTATGAGACAGAATCCCAGGCTGGTCTTCCGCTTCCTATGGGACAGAGCCTAATTTTTACCTCTTGATCTTTCCACCCTCACCTTCAAAGTGTTGGGACTACAGGTATGTGGAAAATGCCCGGCTCAAGTAATTTCTAAGTAAAACATTTCATAACCACTATGGATTCGATCATTATAATGTTTTTATTTATGTATTCGTGTAGTGCTGGGGACCAAACCAGCTTTGTGTGATATGGCCTGAGTTACCCTCTCCCCTTTCATCCTAATTTTAATTTTCAAATTTTGATCACTCTCATTTACAACTTTAACAGTTACCTAGATGAGTGAAATTGTAACTCAGTTGTGAGGCTTGTAAGAGGCCTTGGGTTCAATGTCCAGGAAAGGAAAGGAAGAAAGGGAGGGAAGGACGGAGGGAGAGCTAGCAGCAGCAATATTTTGACTCGAGAAGCAACAAATCTGACAGCTCTGCGCCATTTTCCTATCAACAGCCTGCTTCTACAGGCTCAGAGCTCTGGACACTATCTGAACTCACTCAGGCTAAATTTCAAGATGCATGGTGAATTTTTAGAGACATTGCTTTGCCTGAATTCCTTGTCAATTTTTGGAATATGCATTTATCATTCATTTGTTATGAGTTTAACTTTTCTTACCCTGAGGTAAGGTTGACCTTGAATTTACAATTCTCTCTCAGCTCTGGAATGCTGGGATTGCAAGAAGCACATGAGCACTCTTGGCTCTAAGTTTAAATATTCTTACAGGAGATGGATTTCAGCATGGCTTCCACCCTCAGGCAGACTGATTTTAATACTCTCCTTAGGATTCATGCAAGTTCTGGAGGGCTGAAGTGTGATAATTTAATGTTTCTGAAAGAAGGTATCTTCTACAGCTTTGGAATTTACATCTCACTGATGTTCTACCGACCCTCCTCACTTTGTTAGGCACATTTTCTTTGCAAGACAAAGAGATCAATGCCTTCCTTTAAAATGCCTTGCAGACACTTCAAAGTTTCGCTTGGCATCTACCTGAATGCTCAGATTAGCTACATCAATTTCAGTAGTTAGTTTCAACTATTTCTGGCAGAAAACAAGTCAGAAAATTTTTTTTAAGTTCTACAAAATGAAAAATAAACTTTATTTCTTTAATTTTTCTTTTTAGTTTTATAATTATTTTCATGTGTCAAAAATCAACTTGTTCTCTGAATAAAGAAACACATGAGTATTCTAATAAACTAAAAAGTAGTTTTTGAAAACATTTTAAATAAAAACTATAGTATCAGCATTTGCTTAGCACAGACTTGTGAAGGAATTCACAAGCATCTGGAGGAAGGAGTGTCTGGGCGCTGCCAGCTTACATGGCTTCTCTTTCTGATGGAGTTAAGCAATGGAGACCGTTCCAAGTCCTCAAAGAAAGCAGGAGCCAAGAGTACTGCCTGGCAGAGTACCAGCAATGCTCCATTGTGTAAATAAGTGACTTAGAGCAGTAAACACACTGGAAATGTTTCTGTCAGTTTCTTTTCCTGTTGGCTAGGAAATGGTGTAGAAACATCTTGTTTGAATGCTTTGCCCAGTAAAAATAAGCCATTCTCAGTAGAGTAACACCGCACTGCTGAGGCACTTCCTGGCCTTAAAAAGGCAGTAACACATTAAACACACATTCAGGTTTTTTTTTTTTTAAGTCAAAATAACCAGACAGGCCATTGCAGCACAGGCTTACTTTATCTGTCTGTCCATGTTTACTAAATAATTACTGTACTCCTCTGAAATGAAAGATGAGGACACTGACCTTGGGGACAGAGTGAGCAGGGCTGAGAGTTTGCCTCTCATGATAATGGAGCTAAATTTAGGTAAAGCATGCGTCCTGTGGTAAGGATTCTCCTTCCTATGTTTTTGATGCTAAACTGGCTCCGTGGAACTGTATTTCAGATGGGCTCTGGGAGAGGGTGGAGGGAAGGCGAGCAAGGAGCGGGATTTCATTAAGGAAAATATACTTCCTGTATGTGAGCATGTGTACCCTGCTTTTTTTTCCATCTTCAAACAACAGATTCATATTAGTCTTTGTTTCTCACATAATTTTGATTAGAAAATTATTTCTCCCAAATAAGTAAACTCCAAGTGATTCAAACACTTAAAAATGAAACAAAACCAAACTCCTAAAACCTTTTCTTATTTGGCATTAGTGAAATCATATATACAAAGTAATCGACATATCAGAGATTCCGTTCATTGTCCCTCTAATCATTACCCTGCCCTCTAGCTTGGTAAGACACCTAAGTGATGCTGGGCCTGCCGTTCTGAACTGCCACTACCTCTGCGCCATTTAATCCAGCACACCCCACAAGATGAAAGCCCAGTTGTCAATATGGTTTTCACATCACATCACATCACATCACATCACATCACATCACATCACATC
>JADRCD010191953.1:32321-57170 GCA_019843815.1 Montemys delectorum
CACGCAGTGCTCTGTGAACCACAAACGTGGCCAGCACATGCACGCAGCGCTGTATGAACTAGTCTGACAGTGCTATTCTACAGAGGATCATATTGCATAATGTTTTTTTGATAAAAATAAATAAATTAAATAAAAGAATGAATCTAAATATTACTTTAGGTCCCCTGGATTGTTCTCAAGGTATTAACTTTGGAGAGAAGCGCAGAGAGTGTAACCTATTACTCTGGCTTTGATTGTCTGTGTATTTCCTCTGGTGTGTCTTAACCAACAGTCAACGAGACTCCTGTACTTTACTTACAAGTGTTCCCAGAGAGGGAAGAGGCAGAAGGATCTTTACTTGCCGAACTCTAATCCTATGGAGACAGTAACAGATACTTAAGTCTACCCTGAGAAAGCCCTGCTCTAAGGAAGGGATTGCCACCAATCTGGGTTGAGCCTGCTCATCATTGTTTACTTACGACCTATGACCCAAGAATGAATTGACCTTGCTCATAGCAAGAACAATGACCCCCCAAAACAAACAAACAAACAAACAATCAAAAGGATAGTTTGTGTCTACCACAACTGTCTGCTCCAGGGTCTGCAAGTACGAGTCAAAGTGTGTCAGAGCACAGCCACCCCTATTGCTCAGCGTCCACGGCTGCTCTGACCTACACTGGCTGAATGGCTGAGAGCAAGCTACACGGCCTCCTAAGCCCATGTCTGTGCTGGGCGACTCTGCAGTGTAAACACAGTTTCATGCAAAGTAACTGTTCTCACACACAAACACGACTTTTGGGGAGTCACAGATTGTCCCCTTAGAGAACGTCTATGACACAGGATGAGCACACCTGGGAGGAGACATCAGAAAACTCACCTGGTCACTGGGCTCAAAGCTCACCTCCTCCTTCACAGTTTTCATAGCGATTAGCTTTGTGTTACTGGCAGGATCTGTCTTACTGTCCAGTCGCTCGAGTTTGGGGGTTATTTCCGGTAAACCAATATCTTTAGTATCATCTTTGTCAAGCAAATAGCGCAGTAGTGCATTCTCTTTCTTCTTGGGGCTCGCTGGCTCCTGTTTGACAGTCACTTCTGATCCAGGAGCTGTGCTGCTGGACTCCTGGCTCAGCTCTTTGCCTGTGGCTTCTGCTGTCAGCTTGGCCAAGTCCACAGGGGAACTGCTGTCCTGTAAGAGTCTGTGCAAAATCTTATGCTTCTCCTTGAGCGAGGTGCCATGTGTGGACCCAGGCCCAGGCAAGCTCCCTGTAGAGTCCTTGTTTGTGTCCGACAAAGAGCTGGGCAAGGGTGAAGGTTCCATCTGGTCGGACTTGGTGGTCAGCAGCTGTAGGAGTTTGGTCTGCCCTTTGCTGTCATGGAGCCGGCTGTGTCCCTCAGCCCTGTCTCCGCTGGCCGCCTGGGGCATGCTGGAATCATTGGGCCCCTTTTGTTCTTCAGGATGGCAGCTGGCCTCTGCTTGTCCAGTTGTACCTTCTGATGGCTCCCCATAAAGTCCAAAACAGTCTTTGGAGTCCAAGCTTCCCATCTTGCTGAGTGGGGGAGGATTCATATTAACTGGGGAGTTTTGCAAATTGCCCATTTTTAGGTCCGGTGAAGCCAACGATGACCCTAGTGAGACCCCATGGCCCTCGCTGAGGGCTTGCAGTGCATTGAGGGAACTGTTGGTATAACTATGGCTATTTCCTGTGCTGCTGCAAACTCCCACAGGAGAATGCAAGCTTCCTGCAGGGGAAAACTGACTGGGTGGGATGCGAGGACTGCCAGCCACGCCAGGGCTCATGCGCTGCCTTGGGGAGAGCACAGAGCTGGCTTGCCCTGGGTTCATGCCAGGGCTGCCTTGTGAGGGACTGTTCATTTTGAGTGCATAGTTACTACCCTGAGGAGTGGTTGCTTGCATGCCTGATACATGGTTCATGCCCCCAGAACCTCCAAACCTGCCCATAGGCATGCCCATTTGGTCCTTTGGGCCATTCATGGGAAAATTTATATTGCTACCGAGAGTCATGTCCTGACCTGGGTTCCCACTGCACAGGGCCTGATGGGCAGGGCTGCTAGAGCTAATTGGATTCAATGGCTTCCCCATCGCTTGTCCAGTCAGATCCGGATTCATTACACATACATTCTGCTCTCTATACAATGAGGAAAGAAACATATATAAGAAAAGGAGAAATACAAAGTAAATTGTTATTTATTTTAAAAATGGCAGGGTCTCTTTTCTTTACAAAAGTAGACTACATTTAAAAGAAGTCGAGGCTTGGATGAAAACACTTGTACTTATGGGCTAGAATGAACATGTATAGCTCTGGACTAAGAGGGATGCTTTTCAGGCAATGTATCAAGATGTCTGTGGTTTTACTGAATTGTGTGTATGGAGGTTAAATTAGACTACTCCCACATTAAAATTTCAGTAGGTAAAGAGGGCACTAATAAGATCTCAATTATGCATCCCCCTGATGAGCCCTGAGAGCTTCCACAACCTTACAGAAATGACCACGTAAGTACTGCTTGATTCAACCATTTGCCACAGCTTCAGCTCCCAGCAGTGGACACAACTGTAGGCCTAGAGGTGCTGATAAGTGTCACTTGGTTCACGGTGGACAGAGGCCTTAGTGGGGAACACCTTGTCCTAACTGTTAGAGAAATGGCGAGGCCCAGATCCAGGTATTGGTTCTATCAACTTGCCTCATACAGTCCTGTCCATTTCCTCAAATCCCTGTAGCCAGAGGATAGCATGTGGCTGTGGTAGGGTTCTGGTGACACAATGTGTGATTTTAACTGGCCGTCATCCCAGGAAAATTTGAATCCACTTCCCTAACGGATGCATACAAGCAGTTCTCCCTGGACCTAAGGCTTTTGCTTCAGTCTTGGTGGCTACTTATGAGTTAGCAAACACGTTCAGTGGTCATAAAACGCCAGCTGCAGCTGGGGTGGGGGTGAAATCTGCTGCCTCTTAATCACTTTCAAACGGTTGCAGTTTGAGGTCAGATTTACTATTAGTTCACAACCAGATTTTTTTATTCCTGTACTAGAAAGCAAAATAATAAAGAAATCCAATAAACTGGGACTCTTTAAGCAAAGCAACTGTAGATATCTCTTGGCAGCACCTCGTAAAGTTTCCCTCAGCATATATATAAACATTTATAAAATTTAAAATTCAATCATTTTCCCAAGTGAGTATCTTAAACAATATGCTCTATGACATTTATTTTAAAAATCAACATTCGTGTTTCTTTCTTTTACTACAGAAAACCACTCAATTTAAAGTCTAATGTGAAGATATTAAACCCAAAACAAAAATCAAAACTAGTCTAAGAATATTCATTTGAAAGATGAAGCATCCAGGATGAGAACTCTTAGCACTGGCTTTACCGTTCCTGTTCTCACTGCATTGCTCTCTGGGAACTTTCCTTCTTGACTGTAACAGGAAGGTGCAGTCAAGCCCTGGGCATTCTCCTGTTTCTGTTTAAGACAGGATCTCTCTATGTAGTCCTGGCTGTCTTGGAGTTTGTCAAGTAGATCAGGCTGGCCTAAAACTCTCAAGAGATCTATCTGCGTCTGCCTCCAAGCATTGGGATTTAAGGTGTGCACCACCACATCCAGTCTGATGCGGTGTTCTTATGTTAAAGGTAAACGCTTTGCTGGTACTGTGCAGTGGTTTCTAGCTGACAGTTAACAGTCATCTCATTTTACAATTTATAATGTCATAGTCAAAAAGGAGGAGTCTGGGAACCTGAGAGGCATTTGGTGGCATACTGCTTTTGTAGCACATCTCTCAACAAGGGATGGGAAACTGAGGGTGAGTTTATAATTACCTGTGAAGCATGTGTAAAGATATTACAAGCTGAGGCTCATTAGTAGTCTGAGAACGGATGAGTTTGCTCTTCGTTTGTGCAGCAACGAGAGTGCCATCAGACAAAGAAAAACGATAGATCTGACTGAATGCCAGCCCTTGTCTCAGAACTGCAGGCAAAAGAGGAAACAAGGTGTGACTAAAACAAAAAGCTAAAGGAAGGAAAACAATCAGAAAAGTAGAGTCAAGTGTCAAGGAAAGTGTGTCAAGGCACAACAGTGATTGACTTCACTGGCTTTCCTACCAGCATGTTAAAAGTTACAGGTCAGAAAACAACCATTTAAAAAGCACTTACTTTTCAAAATATCAAACAGTGAATTAATTTTTTTTGTATGACAAAGAATAACAGCTAGAAAACTCAAACTATTCTTTATTTTTAAAAATTTGTTTTTTTATTTTTAATTTTAGACTTATTTTTATTTTATGTGTATGCGTATTTTGCCCAAATATATGTAAGTGGAACTGGAGTTACAGAATGTTGTGAACCGTCATGTAGGAGCTGGGAAGTGAACCTGGGTCACCAAGAAGAGCAGCCAGTGCTCTTAACCTCTCTCTGGGCTATCCTAGCACCCTAAATAAACTCTTTCTTAAATCAAATTTTATTATGGGGCAAAGAGAGTATAAACAGTTTATCATGTCAAAATAAGCCTTTTCATAGTTTCTTAATAATATTAGAAAACCCCATAAAAGCAACATAACCCCCAAACATGGTATGACTAAGTACAACCTGCCTTTGCTTCCCTTTACAGTGTGACTATCAGGATGAGGCTCCCGGCCTGCACTGTCTGAATGCTCATCCTCAGGTGACCTTTCCAGCCTCCAGCCTCACACTGCTTTGCTAGGCTTTGCTTCTCATGGTGTAGTGAGTATTTCTTTCTGTGCTTTGGACAATAGGAAGTAAAAGTGAAAAGCATTTCCTGTCAGAAGAAAGTGCTAAACACAACTGAAACCCAAGCACAGACCTAAGCCAGTGTAATCGCTTTAACGTCTTCATAAAGGTCAGATACTTCTATTGTTAAGACTAGAAATACAAAGTAAATCAACTAGCTTAATGTATTTTCTCTTAAAATAATCTTGAGATTTATAGAGCTGTATTTCATAACAAACATTTCACAGGTGACGTCAATACAGGAAAAAAAATGAAACTCAGTTGTTTCTTAAATAATTTTAAGAAAACTGTCAGGGCTGGCGGGATGGCTCAGTGGGTAGAGCACTGACTGCTCTTCGGAAGGTCCTGAGTTCGGAACCACATGGTGGCTCACAACCACCCGTAATGAGATCTGACCCCCTCTTCTGGTGTATCTGAAGACAGCTACAGTGAATTACGCTGGAGCGAGTGGGCCGGAGCAAGCGGGCCGGCAGAGGTCCTGAGTTCAATTCCCAGCAGCCACACACATGATAGCTCACAGCCACCTGTACAGCTACAGTGTACTCATACACATTAAATAAATAAAATAAATCTTAAAAAAAAAGAAAAAGAAAAGTATCATGTTTCTAACATAATTGTTGTACAAATTTTGTGGGTTGAACTACTCTCCCCAAGGTGACCATAAAGCTTCAGTCTGTATTTGTCAAACAGAACCTTCCTCCATAACCTCACATGGAGAGGGTCCTGGGACGTGCCTGGCTGTTGTCCGGGGCTGCCTGAACGGGTTCAGAAGTGGCTGGCTCGGGAATCACTTACTATTGTATGCATGCTGTGCTTTGCACAGTAAACATCTGTCTAAAGGTAACAGAAATACAGCTGGGTAAAGGACTCACATTTCCAGTGGCTTATCATTTTAGATTGTCTTCTGACCTTGGCTGTGATCTCTAAACCTCCATTTGGTCTACATACGATGTGGCAATAATGAATGGTAATATGTGGTAGACCTGATTGTTTAGGATGCTCCAACTCAAAGAAAACCTTCTAGCACATTTCTTCTAGATGCAGGTGGGAATTTCTAGCATTACATGTTTCTTTTAAAAGTTACTACTCATAGTCACTTTTGTGGGGGTGTGTATGAGTGTGTACATACGGTGTGTGTGTGGGGGGGTGCCTAGAGGGTATGTATGAATGTGTAACATGGTATGTATATGTACCTGTGTGTGCCTAGAGAGCCCTAGCAATCCCACCTCTCCCCCACAGTGTGGGTGTTAGAGGTGAGCACGCAACTGCGCCTTTCTTTTTAAGGGAGTTCTTGAGGATCTGAACTCAGGTCCTCATGACTATTCAGGAAATCCTCTTACTCACTGAGCTACCGCCCTGGGCTCTGCATTCCCTGGTTTGTACATCTATGTGCACTTTCCTTTCAGTGGGTCCTGTCTCTCTAAATGCAATAGAGCCCTTGTCTAGGTAATTAAATGCAGGGCACTTGGAACCCAGGGGCACTGAACATGTTTGCTAAGGGAATCTCTTTAATTTCTGCTTCTACTCCAAGCCGTTATCTAGTGAAACGCTAGGTTAACTATCGGTTTCTGTCAAATGTACCAGACTTACTGCCCTTACTCTAGCAGTAAGAACATTGGAAGGTACAAAATATTTGATCACTTGCTTAATTTTTAAGAAATTAGGGTGAAAAAGATCCAGATGTGGAGAGCAAATGGATTACTCAGAGTACATTTACTGTCTGTGCTTTCTCATTAAGTGGCCTCAAAACCATAATGCTTTAATGTACAAAGTGGACTAGTTAGAAAGCCAAGGCCATAGATGCACACTAAATGCATGACAAACTACAGCTCCATTTGCCACAGACAATCATCCACGCTGAGATTTAGAGCCTTGGTCTGCCGTGAGTCTCTTATGTGCTGTGGAGCACATGCTGGCCAGGACCCTGGCCCATTCAATACCTGTAAAGTGCACAGGGGAGGGCTGGGGTGTCTCTCACAGGCTTGGTGTGGGGGTGATGAGAAGACAAAGGAGGACAAGGCCATGCAACAGCAGTGTTCATTCAGAGCTGGGATAGACTGAAAGACAGCTGGAGTGCTGAGTTTGCTTCCAGCTATTCTTTTAGTCTGTGGCCCAGAGCAGAGCCCGTTGCCTCTCCAGGCCTTCTGGAAACTTCTGGAATCTGCTGTTGTAAAGAAAATCTGCAAATTGTGAAGGAGAGCTTGGGATTTACTGGCTCTCGAAAATACCCATCTATTCTTCCTTCCAGACTGTTCTTACCAACTCCATCCTGTTTCCTAGATTACAGAGACCTTGGTTATCTTGTCACGCACTCAGAAGTATGAGGATTACAGAAAATGACCTCTTTCTCCATCTTTATGATATCAACACCTCTTGCTTTATCTCCTCAAGTAGCTTACTGGGCCAGGGAGCACCAGGGAGGACACAGAAGCTCTGTGAGGAGAGCTCCAGGCATCCCCTCTTGACAGAAGGGCCACAGGAAGCAACTGTGCAAAGGCTGCATGATGCAGTGTGCAGAGACGCCTACCTTCGTGATGATGCCTCTTGGCATACGATAGAGACTCCCCTTCATGCTGTGTGTGGAACTTCTGAATACATCTTCTCACCAGGTCCTCCCAGCCCGGCTTCATGGCGGCTCTCATGGTGCTAGTGTCCAGAGACGTGATCTTGCCTGAGAGTTAACAGCAGACATTACAATTGTAACACTGATTTCCAGGCAGACAATCAACATTCAGGAATACACAGATTTACTGACAGTTATGGACTGTACCTGTGGGGACTGGTCTCATGTAAAGTGGCACAGCTTATGCAGGTGACTCTATCTTCCTGTGTCCTTTCTATTTCATTCATCTTACTTATCTCTGATTTTTAGACAAATCTTGTAGAGTCCAGGATAATCTGGAACTCTGCCTTACCTCCTGAATATAGATTGCTTTCAGACATGTGCCAGCATGCCTAGCTTCCCTTACCCGCAATATTATAAATCATCTCTAATAAGTATCACATTCTACACAGAACAATGATCCTTTAAAAACTGAATCATTCTGTTCTGGGGTTGGTGAGCCACAAAGAGACAGAACTGCAGAAATGGAAAGCCTGTTGTTTGGAGCTGGCAGCCCAAATACAGCTCCAGGAAGGAGCGTGGTGAAGAAAGGTCCCTCTGTGGGCCTGCTGCCCCTCAGCAGGTAAAGACCACCACTCAACTCTCAACACTGTGGTCTTCCACAGACACTTACTGTATTCAGGTACCTATGCATTTTCTTTTCTTTTCTTTCTTTCTTTTTACTTTTTTTTTTTTTTAAGACATGGTTTCTCTGTGTAGCCCTGGCTGTCCCAGAACTCACTCTGTAGACGAGGCTGGCCTCAAACTCAGAAATCCACCTGCCTCTGTCTCCCAAGTTCTGGGATTAAAGGCATGCGCCACCACTGCCCTATTAAAGGCACCTATGCATTCTCAGATGACTGCCTTTGCCTTCTCTGACAGGAATTTACCTTGGAGGTCCTGGCGGGTTGTAAAGCTTTCTGATGAGGGAAGGGCTGGTCTTTCCTTCATGGGGACTCTTCGTGCCACACAAATCAAGCAGGACTGCAAATCTTAATAAGACACAATTGTTAATCATATCTGTACTGATCAAATTAACTCAAATATCTATGACACCACGGCCTGGTAAATCCTTGAGAGTTGCCATGGTTCTCAGCTTCTCACTGGCTTAATTCCCAGTTAGACTATAGTGGGAGGCAGCTGTTAGGATGAGCTGGAGCAGAGGGGCAGATGCTGAAACTGAATAGCACTTGTGGTAAGAGTCTACCCACCAAGCTAGCGTCAATGACTGGAAACCGCCTCCCCAGTGATGAAAAGTATGGGTCGTTGAGTGTGGAAAAGCAAAATTAATTCATAATAAAGTAAACAAAATAAAAAGATAGAGCTAAAATCAGATATAGTTGGGAAGGGTTTTGCCTCTCAGCTTCAGGGTTACACTCACAAGCTCTGTAGGTGCACAAGGACGGCAAGATGAAACGAACCAAGGATACAAAACAATGAACAAGGATACAAGGTGCACTGTAAATGCCACATTCACTGCTGGATAGCTTCGCATCTTGGCATGGCGAGTTCCTCCACAGTGTTAAGCTTTAATCTTGTCCCCACTTCAACATTTCAAAATTTTATTTGTATAGACGTTTTGCCTATATATGTGTCTATGTATATAACTTATATGCCTGGTGCCTGTAGAGTTCAGAAGAGGTTGACAGATCCCTTGGAACTGGACTTATAGATGGTTGTGAACTACCATGTGGGTTCTGGGAATTGAACAAGGGTCTTGTGGAAGAGCAGTGGGTGCTCTTAAGTGCTGAGCCATCTCTCCAGCCCCCACTTTCATTGTTTTCTGCATGGGGGCACACTTCTGGAGAATAGGGACATGTCTTATACAAGTGTACAGCATGCAGAGCACATCATATGGCTCTTTCAAAGCTAAAAGAGAAAAGTTGATGAAAGGGCTGAAAGGAAGCTCTTCACGCCATCTCACACTGTGGGGTCCTCACACCATCCTACACCATGGGGTCCTCACACCATCTCACACTGTGGGGTCCTCACACCATCCTACACCACGGGGTCCTCACACCATCTCACACTGTGGGGTCCTCACACCATCCTACACCACGGGGTCCTCACACCATCTCATACTACGGGGTCCTCACACCATCTCATACTGCAGGGTCCTCACACCATCTCATACTGCGGGGTCCTCACACCATCTCATACTGCGGGGTCCTCACACCATCTCACACTGCGGGGTCCTCACACCATCTCATACTGCGGGGTCCTCACACCATCTCATACTATGGGGTCCTCACACCATCTCACACCACGGGGTCCTCACACCATCTCATACTGCGGGCTTGAAATCATTCACTTGTAAACTTGGGAAGCTTTTTTCCTTTTTTTGGAAGGGAGGGGGAGAAGATCTCACATAATTCCTGGTATCTTTAGGTTAAAATATAATCCCCATGGGAAGTGAGGTATGTGGCTCAGTGGTTGAACCCTCTACCACATGTAACGTAAGGCCATGAGTATTTTAGCTACAATAAAAGAAAAATAAAATAAAAGAAGCCCTTGATTTTTATAAATGTAAAGTTTTTTTTTTGTTTTCTGTTTTTAAGGCAAGAGTCTTGCTATGCCCCTCTGCCTCACCTGCAACTCATTTGTAGAGCAGGCTGGCCTCAAGCTTACAGTGATCCTCCATCTCTATCCTGTGCTGGGACCACTAAAGTGGTACCTACCACCTTAAATGCACCCGATCCCATCTTAGTGCCAGGATTAGAGGTGTGCACCACCACATTCTGCCTTAAAATCCAATTTCATTAATTAATTAATTTATAGGCAGAGTCTACTACGTCTTGGTTGGGCATCACACGTGCTGTGTGTGTCCAAGCATGACCTTTACTTTCCTGACTCACCTGGCTGTATCTCCTGAGTCTAGGATTGCAGGGGTACATTACAATGACTGATTTCCTGGGGTTTGCGAATTCTAGGCAAGCACTTTACCAACTGGGCTCCATCTCAGCCAGAATCCACACTTTCCTCTCCAGTGCAGAACGGTAAGTCAGCATGGCTGTGGTTTACTCGCCTGTGGAGTATCACGGATGACTCTGCAATGTTCGCTCTCTCTTGTTGAGTGAACAGAACTAAACTGTCTGACAGTTCCACCTGAGCAAAGGCTCATTTTGAAATATTATATCTCTATAATAGCTCTTTGGAATTCCTTTCTGATACAATTTAAGGACATTTATTCATTTTTATTAAGTGGTATTACGTCAGTATTCAGTGGCTATTCTAGCTCAGCCACAGTCAGAAGCCCTTGGTGCATGTGTGCACACATGCTGAGAGCAGAGCTCAGGGTGGTCTCACACATCGGATATTCCATCCCTGAGTTACATGCCACCCATTCTGTACCAGATTCTGATGCTCGCACTGGTAATTTGACTTAATACATTGATACACAGAGAAGTGAAGGAAACTGTCCAGAGCCAGAGCTAATGGCTGAACTGGGGGTTGGTCTGCCTAATTATCCGCTAGAATATTTCATTGCACTGATAGTCAAAAGCTTTTTCCCTCTGTAACTCCCAGAGTGCTTTTTCTACCAACATCTTATACTACACAGGGACACTTAGTGACAGGAAGGCAGGGGATGGTAAGACATCAGCATCTCATCATGGGGAGCAAAGTTTATGTACCTGAAAGCTCACCACTCCCTGTTCTTCTGTTTGTCCTCTCTTACATACATTCTGTTACTCCCTGGAAAGTCTATAGAAAAATGCTGCTTATATGTATGTATGCTTTTTCTGGGACTGTGGCATACGATTTACATTAGGTATTCAAAGCAACCTAGGATCTCCTAAACTGCCACTGTCAGAGGTGGAGAACTGCCACAGTCACCAGGAACATATGCTATTTACATAAGAACTTAACCGAAATCAACCCTGCTGCAGTTTCAAATGCTGGCTTCAGATATGAATCCTGGCTGCTGTGCTGGGCCTGCACTGGGCCACTTACATCACTACAGAGCATTTTCAAACTAAGAACAGCTCAGAGGACAACACTGCTTAGCATGTGAGAGTTCAACGCCCAATATTGTAGAGAAAAAAAACAAAAACAAAACCAGAACCTCAAAAAGAGTAAAGCTGGGAAGGAATCAGGGAGCGGCTCCCTGCTCTTCTCTGTGAGCGCCTGCCAATGTGTGACCGCTAACCCAGAGCCATGCACAGGAGGAAGGCGCACACATGTGACCTCTCTCCCAGGGTCATCCTACCTTCACCTTCCTCTTTGATAGACTTTGGCTGAGACACAGCGAAGCACTGCATTGTCTCATATTTCTGATGTGCTTCCTGGTTATCATGGCCTTCCTCTTCTGACTCTGGCAAAGGCTTCATCAGCATCCGACAGTTGAAGGTATGGCTGTTCCGCCTGGGAGGTTCTCCAGACCAGGATCCCCCATTCACTTTGAGGAAAAAGAGACTCAAGATTACAAGGAAGCAATAGGTTCTAGGCCTGCTGCATTATTAAGAGCTGCAGGGAGTAAACAAGGGCTTCCTAGCTCAGGAACTTGGGCTTTGCAGACGTCTTCTATACTCCAGAGCCTCCACCCTGACCGCATATTACTAAAATACTGCACACTCTATTTTTGGGTTTCTATCTTTGATTTCTTGGAAACATAGTTTGTCTGCTTGCATTCTGGTTTTTAAGGTGCAAACAGCACTCAAAACTTTTTGAATGGCACCAACTGTACCAAGTGCTGATGTTCTTCAGAGGACTTGGAAGCAGGAGTTAGCAGCATGGGAGCAACCTCAGCATAGAATCCAAACCTCATTCAGCAGCCGCCTCACCCAGCTGGCTGGGCTGTCCACACTCCACCCTCAGTGCCACGTGGATATCTGTTCCTGCTGCTTCCACTGAGCTTCTCCCCTCTGAGCTACAGCACAGCATGGCAGAGTGCCCCCTCTATGAGAGACACTCTAGCTTCTCGGGCCTCCTCTGATACAGACTGCTGTCAAACTTCTCAAAAAGACTTGAGTGTTGTCTCTGCTGAGCTGCTCCTGAGCCACCCATCACGGCCTATCTTAAGTGTTTATGTAGACTTCCTCAGTGGGGCCCAACACTCTTGAAGGCAAAGCACTGATATTGTGTGTCTCTTAGTGTCAAAATTAAAAACTACATATATTAAGAAACACTTGTTGGGGACTGGGAGGGAAGGGGACGCTGATATTGGGATGTTAAGCATAAATAATGAAAAGAAGAGTTGCTTAACGAAAGGAAATACATCAGTATCTTCTGAAACACATTAGAGAAAAAAACAAAAGAAAGAAAAGAATGACTAATTTGGGTTACTAAGTGTTAATTGATCAAGTTAATTTCTCCCCCACAGAAATGTGCAGCTACCAGAAGTGCCCCAAGTAAAACTCCCTTAACTCTCGCTCTGGAGTTCTTTTCTTACCATCCCCCAATGAAATGGCAACCTTAAGGAAAGCAGTCATTGGCCAGACAGTGACAGGGACAGAGATGTGGACCCAGTGCAGGGCCTGGCCCACAGGCTGGAAGGAAAACCACCTAGAGAGCAGGAAGCCAAGGTCCCTTGCCTGTCCAGCATAGCTCGAGTCATCCAGGGAGGCACAGCTACCTTTAGTGTGCTAGCACTTGTGAAATCATTTGTATACTGAGACTCTAAAGAACTATCTAAGAAGAAAGAAAAAAGTTCGCATCGGTCCAGCCTAAGAAGTGGGAACTAAAGATAAGGTGCATGTAAGGCCCGGCGGAGCGTTCTTTAGACAGGAAGTAACGAGCACAGCCCTCTGCGGGGCACACGTTATTAAGGAGATAGCAAAATTGGTTACTTCAAGTATGGAATCCATTCTTCCACATTTACCAGACTGAAACAGAAGAATTCCACACAAGTCCTCACATATCTTGGAGGACTGCTGCATTCACAAAGAACCAAGTGTTTTATCCTCATGAAGCAAAACTAGCCATAATGGTAAATAAAAAGGATCTTGCTCCATTTGCTGGCTAACTGTAAGACTAGCACATACAAACAGTTTCAAGAAAAAGAATACTTGTCAGTTCAAGAATGATCCTAAGCACTAAAATCTGTCCTCCATTTTATCTGTGAAGATACTCCTAACAGTGACAGTATTAAAGAGCCACTAAGAGTGAGCAGCAACCCTCTAAGGCAGGTCCACTCTATAAGGCACTCACTGCCAACGGCAGCCCACATCACGGGCACACTCTCAACAGAATCCTCAAAAGGAGTGGCAGTCAGGACAGAGGTCGGGAAACTTGGGGAAAGGGGAATGATAGGGGGACAGACGGATGGACATGAAGGGCTGAGGAGCTGTGTCCTGCAATGATATCCGCAGAGCTGCTCAGGAGACTCAGATGAACCAGTCCGCTGGAGTCGATATAGCCACTGTCTGTGCCACGGTGCCTGTGTCTGTTTTCAGAATGCTCCAAACACACATATTCTTATACACAGAACTCAAGGGAGTCAAATCTCAAACATGTCATGGCCCACTCTTTGGATGGCAGGCGATAAGCAAAAAGGATGATCAAGTTGGTAGGCAGAGAGGGAAGGTTGCAACTTGTTTTAAAATATAACAAACCCTCCTGCTAGTTGCCTTCCATCTGCACCATCCCACAGCTCATAAATAAGATCAACAGTGCATTTAGGAGCAGCGTCGGCAGACTTCCATGACCCTTATCTGAATGCTGATGGTTGCTGCCGTGCCCACGACACAACAGGCTGTCCTGACTCACTCTCACCAAGAGAACCTGTCACAGTAGTGGGGAGGCAGTGGGATCCACTGACATTTACCCATGGACTTTGGCAGCAGGTTCTTGACAAATTCAGTGTGGTCCCCGACATGCAGGATGCTGTAGACACTCTTGCTCATCAGTTCTTCCTGGTTATATCGTAGATACTGTGTCACATTCTCTGACACGAACACCACACTGCCTTCCAGGTTCACAACAAAGAAGAATCCATCAAGGGCCTAAGGACAAACACCAACTGTATTAGAAAGGGTACAACATGCAGCTGTCATGGGGGAACCGGTTCTTCAAGGAAAGAGGTCTCCCATGCCCTTCAGAAACAATTAACACATGTTCTCTGGGGAAATAGAAGTGATTCCATTCTAGGCAGTGGAAGAGAGGCTAGATTAGGGTCTGCTGTCAAAACCAAATGGGAACATGAAGTCTGTTAATCTGCCAGGAGATAGATAACTGTGGCCAAGTAACCAGAGCAGGGTGGGGGATACCACAGGGCTTTAAGTGCGGGAGCCAGGGCGCCAGCCCATACACTGTATGGCATATGCCGAGAGAGGAAGGGGCTGGCCAGCCCATACATTGCATGGCATATACCGAGAGAGGAAGGGGCTGGCCAGCCCATACATTGCATGGCATATGCCGAGAGAGGAAGGGGCTGGCCAGCCCATACACTGCATGGCATATGCCGAGAGAGGAAGGGGCTGGCCAGCCCATACACTGTATGGCATATGCCGAGAGAGGAAGGGGCTGGCCAGCCCATACACTGTATGGCATATGCCGAGAGAGGAAGGGGCTGCTGCTAACTTTCCCCCTCATTTTAAAGATAAGTATCAGGGGAAATCTCCTAATTTTTGCAGCTTTTAAGGTGGCCAGGATTTAAGTGAAGCAACACTTAGCCTTCACTGTCTGCTGTGCAGGGAAGGACCTGGGCAGGCCCTCTGGCATTGTAGGTGAATAGGGACAACGGTGCTACGGGCTGAGAGTGTCACCGCTCTGTGACTAGGAAGGGGGTGGCTAAGACAGCTCAGTGCTGGTTGCCTGCATCCCATAATGGGCTCACTGTCTCACTCCATGTGTAGACTACAGAAAGAGATTGGTCTATAACACTTTAGGAAGGGAAGATAAATGGCAGGTGTGGGCGTGTTCACTCTGCTGTGGACACATGTGTCTCCCTAATGCCCTCTTTTCTAGGTCACAGAGGGGATCAGGGTTTACGGAAGGAAACATTCACATACTCCAATACTGACTACAGGGGGAGGGTGGGGGGACAGCACCCAACCCTTCCAGTCGGCCCTGGCAATGGCAGCTCCATGTCTTTCCTACATCTAATGCTTGCTTAGAACAGATCAGAGTCCCCTTCACAGACGGAGAAGAGCTGGACACCTGTGAAAGCTAAGTTCCCAGCCAGCTGATGCCACTTAGGCTCTTAGGTACAGGTGTACCGCATTTGTAACATGGCCGGCCCCCACACAGCGGGTAAGGAGAGCCTGGATGCTTGGTCCACCATGGCTGTTTATATAAGAGGCTTCTGTTTTGTGCAATTAGATTTGCATTAACCTAAAACTATGGTGAAAGTGAGAAGTTGTTTAAAGAAGTAAAGCAGGTGTGGCATCAGCTATCTTAGTATCTAGTACAGTAGAAGAGCTGCGGGAATTCAAGGCCAGTCTGCGCTGAACGTCAAGGACCCCGTCTTGTAATAACAACAAAAAACAAACAACAATGAAACCCCAAACCAAAGCAAGCCAACAAACAAACAAAAAAACTGGCTTTAGACTGTTCTTAACTAGTCTGTAGGTTTTCTCTATAACACGGTCCACATTCAGGGTAGAGCAAGACTTTAGAAACTAAGTGGCCACCAACACAGGCTGCACTACGCTGTGTACACTGGAGAGGCACAGCAACAGCACATGGCACTGACAGACCTCTTGCCCCTTCTCACCACCGCCACTGCTGGGCGTTCCTTCAGCAGGGTTCTTAGGCTTTTAATCCTCCATTACTAGCGTTGGCTTTGAAAGAGCATGTGGCTTCTTACAGCACAGTACCCTAGTAAGAAGGCTCATTTGTGGCCTAATAAAATTGAAAAATGAAAGTGGCTTGCCTTATAAAACTGTTTGTGTTTTTTAAAGCTCACTACGGTATGCTCGGATGAAAAGAGCTGACATTTGCTTCTGTTGCCTAGCAACCGCTATGCTATGATGCAAGCATGAGTGTGCATCTATGCCTAGGAACAGCTCTACAAGCACACGCACATTTTCCCTGTTTAAAGGTTTCCATTTAAGCCATAAGCCACTAGATTCAGGCGCTTCCTCTCTAGTACATTAATTTAGTACTCTGATTCTACGCAGGCACTTCCCCAATGCACTCCATTCTCAAAAGATTATTTTCAAACAGCAAAAATTTTGGTTTGATTTTATGAAAATCAGGGCCACTGCCACCCTGCAATCCAGTTTCTAGAATGAATGAGCTTGTTGCGGGCTGAGCCGCAGCCCACCCTGCCCTACGCATCTCTTCTTAGAGCCTTCAAAGTCTCCCTTGGGTTTCCGTGCTATTTCCCACTCCGTAGGCATACGGAGTGAACAGTTATATGGAAAAATTCCAATTAAATCTTTGCTTATGGGCTGGAGAGATGGCCCAGTGGTTAAGAGCACTGACTGCTCTTCCAGAGGTCATGAGTTCAAATTCCAGCAACCACATGGTGGCTTACAACCATCCAGAATGAGATCTGATGCCCTCTCCTGGTGTGTCTGAGGACAGCTACAGTGTACTTACATATAATAATAAATAAATCTTAAAAAAACCCTCTGCTTACAATTCACAAGTTTTCCTAAAGAAAGCTGTCCCCTTTGCTGTCCCCTTTCTTTTATGCTATTGTAAGCGGTCACCTAGCCACAACCTTCTCTACTGCTCCCACAGTGTGAGTAGGAGGTGCCCCTCCGTGGCTGGGAGGGGCAGGGAAAAGTTGAGTAAGTGTTGTGCCCTTGTACTCAGGGGCCAACCTGGGTCATTCAAAGTCTCTCTGAGGGCAGGTCCAGTCCCAGGGAATGAATTTTGTTATTTTTAAATGCAAAGACTAGGTGAGGAAGAGCTTTACTCTCCTATCGCCAACTCCCAATTATACAGTAGATTCCTGCAGAATTAGGTTTTCTAGAAACAAAAACCATCCTATGAAAAGGGGACAATAAGGTCAAGAGAGTGCTACCTAGCTTTGTTTAAAAAATCCTAGTCCTGAATTCCACAAGCCCGCTGCAGCAGACACAGCAGGCGCAAAGCGGCAGTTCTGGCCACGAGGTCTTTTATGCTCAGAATGTCTTTGGCTGAGCAGAGTACTATGAGAACAGAGATCATTCATGTCTCAGGCAGCTCTGTCTATCTGCTGCTATTTCTTCTCTCATTTTACCATAGCCCATATCTTGAGTTTTAATTTTGAAAGAGGGATAGCAAAGCACTTTGTGTTTAGTACTCATTAATAAAAATAAGGAGGGTTTTCTAAGCCTGAGACAAGGAGGTACCCTAAGACCAGTCATTTGGTTATGCTTTTAAAAAATTCCTTCTTCCGCCGGGCAGTGGTGGCACACGCCTTTAATCTCAGCACTTGAGAGGCAAAGGCAGGCGGATTTCTGAGTTCGAGGCCAGCCTGGTCTACAGAGTGAGTTCCAGGACAGCCAGGACTACACAGAGAAACCCTGAAACCAAAAAAAAAAAAAAAAAACAAAAAAAAAAAACAAAAAAAAAAAAACAAAACAACCAAAAACAACCCCCCCCCCAAAAAAAGGTCCCTTCTTCCTCCCTTACCCCTCACTTCTATGAGAATAATACACCAGTTGAAGTTAGCAGCCCTAAAAAGCATAACTGTCTTTGGCTCCCACATTTAAACTGTCCACACAGGCTGAGCGAGGCACATGGCACATGTGGGCCCTGCATCCGAGAAGCAGGTCCAAGTTCAGCTTCAGAAAATAAGTGCTCAACTGACAATTAAAACCTGCACTTCAGTGAAAAAACAAAAAACAAAACAAAACACCCAAATCAAACCAAACCAAAAACCCCTGCCCTTCATATTCTCATCTAAGTGAACTCTATGCTGTTCCACACACAGAGACTGTGACTGGAGGCAAGAGCTCACCGACAGCCAGTGGGTGCACTTGCATCAGTACACACAAGAATGTGGGTTCTCCTTAAATTATATATACCTATAAATGCAGCACACAAATACTGAAACATTTATGATATAAAACCACGGTGGTGTGGTACCCCAAGCATCAAAACCAAACAGGGTGTGGTACCTCAAGCATCATAGGCCCCAGTGCGTCCTTGTCGATGACACCCTGCCCCGTGGACGACACATCTGACTTTTGCACTTCATCTATGTTGGCAGCTGCTGCTTTCTCTGCAACAAACATAAGAGCAGATTAAATAGTGGTGCACACCAAGGGCGCATCAACACCAACTTCTCTGGTGGGGTCAGGTGTGCCTGCCCTGTATGTGCCTATAAATGACTTAAGACTGCACCTGACTGCCCCTGGGGGACAGGGATGGCTGAAGGAGGAGCCAGATGATACCTTTCACCTCCAGAATGCAGGTATCAGATCTCCTTCCAGGCTTTGGAGAAAAATGAGTTTCAAGGTTTTATGTTGTCCCTGGCAGACATTTAAAAACATAGATTATGAAGCCAAGGATTCTATGGCACAATTAGTTTTCACTCAAGAGATTCTCCAAACTAGAATAAGGGGTAGGGAGAGGTCCTATTGCTCAGAGTTCAGTAGCATAATTTGGGACATGTCTATGTACTTCTGAGGAAGAAATTAACAGGAGCCTTGACCTAAGCTGCTCACATCACAGCACTCAGTGACTTAATGCAGTATGGGAAGCAGTCCTTTCAGGCCTCAGAGGGTACAGAGGAGCCACAGCGCTCCAGAAACTCCAGGACTGCAGACGTGCCATCAGCATGAGAGTAGCTAGCTGCTTACAGGGAAAAGATGCATAGTTATTAATATACGTGTAAATGAGCTCCTTCAAGGATGGCGAAGTTAGTTTACAGTGTAACATACACAGCCACAACCTGTTAGAAAACAACACAAAAGCAATGTGCCAATTACTTGTAAAGTGAATAAATTACATCCTTGTTTACGCTGCATGTTTTCATTATAATTAAATGCAAAAAAAATAAAAATTCAAACAAAACTGTAACTCAATTTGGTATTCACAATCAACTTGCTTTTCCCTGACCATAGCAACTTTTTTTGTAAAATTTTATGCCATATTTAAAAAAATCTGTTAAAGCCTAATTTATTGAACCTAAGAACAATTAGGGAATTGTGTAATCCTCCAAATCTCTCTACTCCCAATGGAAAGTCTTCCTGATGTCTATTTGCCAGTAGAGAAAGAAGACTGTAGCTCAAGTCTGAGTCCATTATTGGCAGTACAGCTCAGAAGAAGGCAAACAAAGGCCCCAGCTTCGGTGTCTGCCACCTGTGGATCATGTGATCATGGCTGTGTCAAGGACAAATGTAAAACACACTTTAGAAACTACAAGTTGGAGAGCGAGCTGGCTCAGTGGGTGAAGGCACTTACTCTCAGGCCTGATGACAAGTTTGAAACTGGACTCACAAGGTAGGAAAGAATCTGCTCGCCAGGCCGTCTTCTGACCTCCGCCCTCCTCATGCACTGTAACTGCTAAGAGCAAGCAGAGTTTGCACTCCCTTCTCACTGAGTGTCACACTGCATTTCTTCAGAGAGCTGACCAACCACACGCCATGCCTGCTTCTCTGGTTCTTCTAATATCTTACTTGTGGCATCTTTTGCTTTCTTCCCTAATGGCTCCCTAAAAGTTGTCTCTCCATATGCTCTGTCTCACCCTAGTGGTTCTCAGAATACAGGAAACATCCCAAAAATCACAGGACAGAGGACTGGCTGTTACTTACTGTACAAGCCTCCCTTCTCCCTGGGAAATCATAAAGACAGGGACACTGGTTTTTCAGTCAGTTCCTCACTCTTCCATCCACAATCCCAGGACCAAGACCTGTGCCACCACACCTCTTATCTACTTCTCTGGGGATGCTGCAGAGCTGGCACTGCCTTAGCAGGGCGCCTGCATGTTTGGCATTAAGCTTCCACGTGTCATCAATTCTAAAGCATTTTGAGCTCAAAATGCATGCACTATGTTTTGTGTGGTTTCAAGGTCCTCCCCGTGCACCCTTACTTAGTTTTACTCTTCAGCATGGAGGAACAATGTGCTGACAATCCTTGCTGTGTCCTTTCCTGTCCTCCTCACTGTCTGTGGGGTATGTCCACCTAGATACATCCTCCAGCAGGATACACAAGCGGCATCCTCCCAAGAAGGTCTCAGACTGTAGGGGACATGGGCACAGACTAGAGGGCCTGCCTGCCTTACATCAGTCTGACATATGCACAGAGCAGTGGTTCTCAACCTTCCTAATACTGGGAACCTTTAATTCAGCTCCTCATGTTGTGGTGACTCCACACTTTAAAATTATTTTCATTCCTACTTCATAACTGTAATTTTGCTACTGTTAGGAATTGTAATGTAAATTGTGTTTTGCACTGGTCTTAGGTGACCTCAGTGTAAGGGTCACGACTCCCAGGGTAGAACTGATGCTCTAGAGGGCGTCTGTGTGCTCTTGTCTTCTTGGTCCATAAAGCAGAGCTAATGCTGCCACCCTGAAGGCAGCCTAGTACGTCAGAACAGGACGAACCACATCTGTGTTGTTAACCACCAGCACCGTAGGCCAAGAATGTCACCAAGTACAGATGTCTGGCCAACAAACAGGGCTGTCCCTGGCCTGGCACACCACAGTGAGAGTAAGTGGATTAGAAGGTTGGTGGGATGGAAAGTTATTCTCTCCTTTGCTCCACTTCATGGTGCAGCTCCAAGACTGGAAAGCAAGGAGAGGGGCAGGGCTGAGGAGCATGGCTCAGGGTTTCCAGAGAATCGCTTTACAGAGAGACATTTGTGTGGACACAGTAAATTCCCATGCCTCTGGCCTTCTCTCAGTTCATTACTCCACTGTTAAATCTCTCTCTTATTCCTTTTAAACAATGGACTTGGGTGGGGCATGCAGCACAGAGGTAAGCGTGAGGCTCTGGGTTAGAGAAGGAGGTGGAGAAACCTCACTGAGGGTAATGCTGGGGTCCAGTGAGAGGTGAAGCTACAGTGCCTTGTGAATAGGAACCCTGTGCCTGTCACCGACAGTGGCAACAACAGCCCGGGCTCTCACCTGCAATCCTTCTCTCTAGACCTTAAAAAGTTTTAATCTAAACCAACCAAACAACAACATTTTCTTCCTAAATGGACTAAAATACTACTATTTGAACTTAAGAGTATAAAAACTAGTGTCAAAGAAAATACCCCTCAGATATGTTACCATGTGTATCAGATACTTTTCTCATCATTGAACAAAAATAACCTGACAAGGAAGCAAAGTTTATTCTAGCTCATGATTTGAGAGTCCACCCACATGTGGGAAGGTAGTATTGAGGCGCACTGTACTCCACAGGCAGAGCCTGAGGCAGCTGGCCATGCCCTCCCTATAGTTAGGGACAAAGAGGTGAGGGATGGTGCTCACACTCCTTCCCCAGGGTTTAAAATCACCTGCTAGAAAACCTATGGCTATTGTCAGAGGAGACTCTGATCACACAAAGGGAGAGAGTTCCTTCTCTTCTTTTGACAGAGTACTTTTGTTGCTTTAAGGGTCAAATAAACACATCTTAGTGATGTTTGTTATAGCTGTTGAGCCATCACTAGATTTTACGAGACACACATCTAAAGGGTATGGTATCTTTCTGAGGAAGTAAATTCATCTATTAATAGTTCTGTGTAATGTACACAACTTTTGTATGACCACTCCATCAGGCAAGTACCCCTAACACTCATCAGCTTCATGCCTGGGTATGGAAATGTTGCTTACTCAAACAGACCATTTTACACCTTTAGGAAAAGACAGATACAAAGAACCAAGAGCAAATCAGCACAGAAGTTTGTTTTTAGAAACTTATCAATCAAATATAACATGGAACAAGGGCTAGGAGAGACTTTTTGGATAAAAATAAGTACCACTCTGGCTGTTTATAATAACAAAATATGCTATTTTCTCCTTTAATATTCTCCTGGTAAATCTTTAAAAGGAGAAAGGCAGCAGGTGGTTCTAGCATCACAGCCCATGGGCCTCCGAGTGGGCGAGTGGCTGGAGTATCCTTATTGGTCAGGAGCTCACTCGGCCTCTAGGAGGGCGGGACACCTACCTTCACTAGAAGAGGAAAATGAAGGTTTGAGCCACAAGGAGCCATCTTTAGTTCCAAGAAGGGAGGGATGGCTGGGCACGGGTGGCTGTGTTTCAGGTGGCCGTGTTTCATGCATGTTGAGGCTGGTTAGGTTAGATTCTAGGGGTTAGACCTGTGGACGGGTGGCACAAGACCACCACAAGTCTCAGGCAGGCCTTCAAACAATATTCCTCTTTTCTCTTTTGTTTTGTTTTGTTTTGTTTTGTTTTGAGAAACAGTTTCTCTGTGTGACCCTGGCTGTCCTGGAACTTGCTCTGTAGACCAAGCTTGTCCACCTGCCTCTGCCTCCCAAGCACTGGGATCAGAGGTGTACACTATTGCTGCTACCACCCCACTGTGAAGGAAAAAAATATTTTGAAGTGTCCTCAAATGACCTAAACTAGAGCTGTATGACCAAAGAGTGATGTGTATGACTAGAGTGATGACCAAAGAAACAATTTTCAAGATGAGGCTGAAGTTCTGTTAGTAGAACAGGTGTCTTTAAAGAAAACCCAGGTGTGCAGAGCCATGGCAAGGCCAGCTATGCAGAGAGCATGAGAATGTTACACGGCTCGCAGATATATATATATATATATATATATATATATATATATATATATATATAAATACCTAACCGCTCATCCGATCTCGTGGTAAGCTATACGCCTCACTGTTTGGAATGCATTTTCTAGACAATTTGTTATGTGTTGTTCTTCAGTTCTGCATTGAGTTTATGCTTGGGCCACTTCTCAATAGTAAAATAAAATTATCCAATAATATGAAATGATACAAAATACCCAGAAACCCAGCTTTACTAAAGCAGTTGAAACAAAAAACAAAACAAAACAAAAAACCAAAACAAAACAAAAAGCCCCACAAAACCAAAAAAGCCCTGGTCCTGAATTCCTGAATTTACAGTATTTGGGTACTTTTCATGAAGTAGTGGCCACTTATGTCCAATATCCAGTTCCGCCTTGACATTAAATAAGAGCTGGAGAGGTAGGGAGGGCAGGAAGCTAGGAGGAGGAAGAGCCCTCTGCTGAGACGAACTGTATGTTACCTGGACATATGCTGGATGTCAGACAGCGCAGCAATGAGCAAGCTGCTTGTGTGCAGCATAAAAAACTAAGCTTCAATTCTTAGATATTTATACTTCTGTAACTACAGCATTACTATACTAAAACATACCATTTAATATTTTAAATTAGGCAATTTTCCCAGCAGTTATGAACTATATTTAGTTTTCTATATTTTGCATCCATTAACTATAAAAATACATTGTTATAAAAATACCCTTTGGTAGAGGAAGCAGTAGAAGGCTGGTTCCAGACTTCCCATGATCACAACCTTATGAAATTTCATCATACCATCAGTGAGAGAGATGCTAACATTTAAATTCCGGAGTCCCTCTGTGCCTTGGCCATTATGCCGCTCTTTGGGTAAAGACTATGGAGAGAGGAACAGCAAAAGGCACAACGCTCTCCTTTCTTTTTTGAAAAGCATAGAACAGACATTTAACAGCTCTGTTTTACAGGCACCACACCCTGGCAGGACAGCCCCTCCCCACCAACCTTTCCTCTCCCGGGTGCCTTTTGCCCACCCTTGTCCTCCTGGGTGGCTGTTCCCACCCTTGTCCTCCTGGGTGGATGTCCTGCCCTCTCCCTCCTCCATTCGCCTGTACTCCAGAAATCCAATATCAATTAATTAGATTTCCAGTTTCAAAGCAAAGAACAAATCCTGTCTGTTCAGGGACTGTGCTGAGATGAGTCATTCTGCAAACTGGGGGAAAATCATTAATATTAAATTTCTTATTTTTCATAAGTAATTATTATTCGTGGTTTCCCTGAGAACAAAAGAAAAGGTGGGGCATTTGATCTCTAGAAATAAAACTGATTTAATGCAGGAAAAACATTTCTTTGAAGTGGATGGATTAAATTGTTCTTTATCACTGCCATGCACAGGGGTAAACTGAAAGTAAAAATTCCAGTTTTCTGATGAGAACAGCAATAAATCAAAAATACAGTCTTGCAAAAAATGATTTATTTTAAAAGAAAACATATGAGATACTTGGTCATTATGAGTGGTTTTACTTCTTAAAGATCCCCTGAGGTATGTTTATTGGTCTGTGGTAGTGTACTAATGCTTGCACATTAGTATTGTGTATTTGTTTACTAGCCAAGTGCACTGAGAACATATACACGCGGTCTGTCCATATAACACTGCCAGAATAGAGGGTCCCTCCCTTCACAGGGATGGCAGCAGTGGCTCTGATGGGCAGTCACATGACTGCTCTACTCCAGCAGAGCAGTGGCAGCCATCAGACAGACAGAAACCCAGGTACCACGTCATGCCTGCCTGTTACAGGTACAGGGCAAGGCATCATCACAGGAAAGGATGATGACGCACACCTTTGTGTGTGCTCAACCTCGGGCTGTCTCTCCCTCTCCCCCCCCACCCCCCCCCCCCCTCCCTCCCCCCCCCTCTCCCTCCTCCCCCCCCTCCCCTCTCTCTCCCCCTCCCACA